>BQNB010047482.1:0-43088 GCA_026074375.1 Tanacetum coccineum | reverse complement strand
TTTTCAATCTTAGCCCGAGGCACGTCATCTTTCTCACTATCTGACACCCAATCCTTAATAATTGGAGCATCATTATTCTTCCTAACTACTTTAGGCTTTGCTTCACTAGCCTTAGCTTCACTTTTCTCAACTACAGGCTTAATAATTATAGGCTCACTTATAAACTTTTCTAAATCAGAGAATGACAATCAGGTTTTGGAGGCATAAAGTTTCCTGTATAGTGAGGTGGAACAACATTATACCTTAATCCTGTTTTACACTTATCAACTATCTGACAGTCTATTAGTTTGCTTAAGTTTTTAGATGAATTCTCAAATTTTTCTACTGTTAGCTGAATTTCATATTTTTGTTTTTGAGCCAATTCTAACTTCCTTCTAAGCTCTGTAATGGCTACTTCTTTTAAATAAATCTCACATTTTAAGACCTTGATATTTTCCTTATAAACAGACTCATTTTTCTTATACACTAGAAGTCTTGCTTCTATAGACTCTAAACCTGTTTTATAATCAATAGCATTTAACTTGGATGTCCTTAAGTCTTTTAACAGTTGTTCAATTTGTTCTTTAAGAATTTTAACATTTTCTAAACAAGATGATGAATAGTTTGAATCAGTAGATACCTCAGAGTTAGAACTTGTAGAAAGGTAAGCCATGAGTGCAAAGTTAGTTGGACCTTCTTCTGCTTGATCACTCCAATCATAACCAGAACCATCATAAGACACCAAAGCATTAGAAGTAGTTGTCTCCACCAGTACAACCCTTCTTGTGTTTTCCCTATTCCTATTTTCTTGGTTCCTTTGAGCCCTACACTCCCTTGCAAAGTCTCCCCTTTTTTGACAGTTGTAAAAATACTCCACCTTGGACTTATCAAACCCAATGGTCTCAGTACCATTCATAGAAAGCTTCCTTCCAGTGTTCTTTAAGAATCTCCTTGCCCTCATTGTTAGCATAGCCATCTGCCACCTTAAATCCATCTCTTCTAAATCATCAGGATTAATTTGTTGCAAGTCCTCATTGTCAAGTTGTGGACTGTTTGGTTGACTTGCAAAGAAAGCACAGATGACAGCATCACTCAAGTTGTCAATTGTTGTTGAGTTAACAACAGTAGCTTGAGTGCTAGTAGTTGTAGCATCCATGATAGTATTAATCTGATCATTTGTACTGCATGAATGTATTTGAGGACACAAAGGCTACGTGTTAGGAATTTTGAGTTACTACTACTAGTACTACTTTACTACTGTTGGATCAAGATTGATACTGCTACTGAAGATTGAAGAATATAAACTAAGTCATTAGTACTGCTAGTTGTAATAGTAAGTATTGTTAGTTAGTTAGTACTACCAGTACAAACTGATAGATCATTAGTACTGCTAGTTAGTTTATTAGTACTGTTAGTATAAGAAGTTAGTACTGCTAAAGTGATATGCATGAGTTATATTAGGAACATATATGCATGATCACTTGACGCATTTTGATGCCCATTGGGTTTTCCTTAGTGTATAAAAGGAACCCTACAGCATAGTTAGAGACATCAATCTTCATAGAAAACACATTATCTCATAGTTAGTTATTCTGTAAACCTTGACAGAATATTTGCAATCAATATATTCAAGTTTAGTATTCATTGTTCTTCTTAGTATTGCAAGTTAGATTCCGCATAACTTGTAGTATTCACAATCATGTTTCTCATATAGTTAGTTTGGATTTATCCAAAAAAAAAAAAAAAAATGGTTAATTAAGCCATTAACAGGCTAAAGAAGATTCGTTTATTTGGGACTTCACAAGTGGTATCAGAGCCTATGAAGAAACTCTGAATAAGAAGAACTTTATCAGATCTAGATCTTTTCCTATAATACACAATGTTTGGTGAAGAACCCGCAACACAAATAGCACCAGTAAAATCTCCTCAAATGGTGTATATTGTAAAACTTCCTATGCTCAAGAAGGGTGAATATACCCTTTGGAGCATGAGGATGGAGCAATATCTCACTAACACAGATTATAGTTTGTGGCAAGTGATCTTGAATGGTGATGGTCCTATACAAGTAACAACTGATGAAAAAGGTATTGAAACTAAAGTACCTCCAAAGACTGCTCAAGCACTATTACAAAGACAAAGAGAAAGAAAAGCTAAAAGCATTTTTCTTTTAGCTATTCCTGATGAGTATCAACTGAGGTTCCATGTAATAAAGGATGCAAAGTCTCTGTGGGCTGCTATCAAGAGTAGATTTGGTGGCAATGTTGAATCTAAGAAGATGCAGAAGACTATTTTAAAGCAATAATTTGAAAAATTTTCTATATCTGACACAGAAGGCTTAGATAAAGCATATGATAGGTTTCAAAAACTTATCAGCCTTCTAGAAGTTCATGGTGCAGCTGTTCCTAATGAAGATGCAAATCAGAAATTTTTAAGAGCTCTACCTTCATCATGGAACAATGTAGCCTTGATTATGAGGAACAAAGATGGTATAGATGATTTGGATATTGATGATCTATACAATAACCTAAAAGTGTTTGAAGCTGATATCAAAAGGTTCCTCTAGTCATTCTTCCAACTCTTAATATGTGGCCTTTCTCTCTGCAGAAGACAATAGCAGCAGTAATGAAAGTTTAATACGGCTCTATGGGGTTTCTACTGCATCAGGCCATAAATTCTCAAGGACAAGCTCTTCATCATATATATACTTGAATGATCCTAATGTTCGCATTCTTTGCTAATCAGTACAATAGTCCACTACTGGATGATGAAGACATGGAGCAGGATTGATGATTGATTTGGTTTAATGGACCTTATATGGAGGTGGACTGCTCTCTATGAGGGTGCGATTTTAGAGAAGACTAGAAGAATGTTAATCTTCAATGGCGAAGAACCTGTAGGTTTTGATAATATAAGGTTGAATGCTTTAAACTGTCTTAGAAGGGGCCATTTTGCAAGGGGAATGATTGAGCCACTAAGAAATCAAAGGGTAACAGGAATGGAGATGCAGGGTATAGGAGCACGGACAACACCAGAAGAACTGTACCAGTGGAGACCTCTGATGCATTGGTTGTTCAGGATAATGCTTTGATTGTCCAAGATGGACTAGGATATGACTGGAGTTATATAGCTCAAGATGAACCAACTGAGTTTGCTCTCATGGCCTACACTTCAAACTCCTCAGGGTCTGACACAGAGGTACAATCTTGTTCTAAAAACTGTGTAAGAACATATGAAAAACTTCAAAAACAGTTTGATGAACAGCGACAAACTCTTAGTAAGGCTAATCTAGGAATTATAGATATCAGTTAGGCCTAGAATCTGTAGAGGCACAGTTAGTTGTTCATCAGAAAAATGAAGCTGTCTATGAAGAAAAGATTGCAGTCTTAGAATTTGAAGTAAAAGACAAAAGTAATGCTGTCACTAGATTTAAAATCAGTTAGATGAAACTTTAAGAGAAAAAGATGATTTAAAAGTTAAAAACTAGAACAGTTTGAAACATCTTCTAAATAACGTAATATAAACTGATTAATGTCAATTAAGTTCTAAAGATACAAATTGGTCTAGGATATGAAGATCAATTGAATGAAAATGATTCAAGTGGTAGTGAATTGTTTAATAGTGTGTTTGATAGTCGTTCAAGTGATGGAGATGACAATCAAACAAATGATAGGTTCAAAAAGGATAATGGATATCATTTTGTTCCTCCTCCTTTAACTGGGACTACATGCCTCCACTTGACTGTGGGGGGTGAATATCTCTTTACAGGATTGGATGTTTCTGTTTTATAGGCTAAAGACTAGTGCTAGTGTATCTCAAGTTGAAACAAAGTTATCACTCACCTAGCAATACTAGTGTAGAAATGCCTAAAGTTGAATCAGTTAGGCATAGTGGAGTTATCATTTAAGATTAGGTTAGTGATGACGATGAGGATATTTTTCAATCTAATGATTTGCATGCAACAGACAAACCTAGTTTTAAAAAGATTGAGTTTACTAATGCTAGGAATGAATCTGTTAAACCTAAACAAGCTGAAAAACCTAGGATAACCACTCAAAATCCTAAGGTAGATAGAAGAGATTGGAATGGGAAAATGACTCAAAAAACTAGGGGTTAGGATTTGGGTCTACAAAAGAAAGCCTGTTTTGTTTGTGGCAGTTACAGCCATCTAATAAAAGACTGTGATTTTCATGAAATATAAGAAAAAAAGGGGGGGGGGGAGAATGGTAAAAAAGTTTGTTTAAAAAATATGGAAAGAATACTGGTACAAAGGGAAAATTAGACCTGTTTGAATAATGTTCAAGAATACAATCATCATAATAAATTTGTTCCTTCTGCTGTCTTAACAAGGTATGTAAGGATTAACCAGTTTAGTACTGCAAGATAAGCTCTATAAGAGCACAAAATCAACGAGTACATTCAGACCGTTAATAATTCTACCCTTACAAATAGAAGTGAATGTTTCAAAACGTAAAAAACGATATGCTTTTCATAAGTCTCATTCACCTATTAGAAGGTCTTTTTATAAATCAACAACACCAAATACCAGGATTTCAAATGAAAAAGTTAATAATGTCAGAGTAAATGGTGTTAATATTGCTGGGCAAACAGAAGTTAGTGATGTTAAGGGAAATGGGGTCACTACTGTTAAGGCCTCAGCAAGTTGTGTTTGGAGACCTAAAATGACTGATTTAAACAATGTCTCCAAAGACAATAGTGGAGCATGGGTCTCAAAAAGAGTAAATTATGTAGTATCCACAGGTCAGACTTCAAGTCTGTAGAGGCTTGTGGTCCTAAGAGACACTGACCTCTCTTACTTTTTAGAGGAAATCACAACAAGCTTTGATGAACAATGGATATTTCGACAGTGGATGTTTCTAGGCACATGACAAGGAACAAGACTTCCTTATGACTATCAAGACATTGATGGAGGTTTGTTGCTTTGGTGAGTGATAGAGGTGATAAGATAGCAGGAAAAGAAAGATATGAAACGATAAGTTTTGTACTTTAAAAGATGTGTTTTTTGTCAAAGAACTAAAGTTTAATCTTTTCTCTATCTCACAAATGTGTGACAAGAAAAACATTGTTCTTTTCACTAAAACTGAATGTCTTGTTTTGTCTCCTGATTTTAAGCTACTTGATGCAAGCCAAGTACTGCTTAGTGTTCCCAGGCAAAGCAATATGTACAGCTTTAATTTAAAGAATGTTGTTCCTTCTGGAGATTTAACTTATTTATTTGCAAATGCCACAATTAATGAGTCTAATTTATGGCATAGGAGGCTAAGTCATGTAAATTTTAAAACAATGAATAAACTTGTGAAGGGAAACCTTGTAAGAGGTCTTCCTTCAAAGATTTTTAAAAATGACCATACTTGTGTTGCTTATCAGAAGGGAAAGCAACACAAAGCCTCCTGTAAGGCCAAACTTGTGAGCTCTATCAACCAACCCTTATAGATGTTGCATATGGACTTATTTGGTCCAACATCTGTTAGATGCATCAACCATAAAACATATTGCCTTGTAGTGACTGATGACTTTAGTAAGTTTAGCTGGGTTTTCTTCTTAGCCTCTAAGGATGAGACTAGTGGGATTCTTAAGAGATTTATAAACGAAATAGAAAACCAATTAAACATACGTTAAAGTATCAGGTGTGTGATAATGGGACAAAATTCAAAAACAGGGAAATGAATGAATTTTGTGGATTAAAAGGTATAAAAAGGGAATTTAGTGTTGCCAGAACTCCAAAAAAAATAAAGTTGCTGAGAGAAAGAATAAGACTCTAATTGAGGCAGCTAGGACTATGCTAGCAGACTCACTTCTACCTACTGTATTTTAGGCTGAAGTAGTTAATACTGTTTGTTATGTTCTGAATAGGTTATAGTTGACCAGCCTCACAACAAGACACCTATGATCTGTAAATAGCAAAGCTTTCAGAGTATTTAATTCTCAAACCAGAAAAGTTGAAGAGAATCTGCATGTAAACTTTCTTGAAAATAAACCAAATGTTGCAGGACAAGGACCTAACTGGCTTTTTGACATTGATTCCTTAACAAATTCTATGAATTATCAACCAGTTACTGCAGGGAATCAAACTAACAAAAATGCAGGTCCACAAGAAGCTAATGGTAATACAGGTTTGAAGCAAAGTGTTGATGCTGGATAATCTGAAGAAAAGAATGTGTCTACTCAACAATATATTGTGTTCCTATTATGGTCTTCTATCTCTTCAAGCTACAAGAGCTCAGATGAAAATGATACAGCTGATGATTCTGCTGGTGAATCTCCTGTATAAAAACCAGCAAGTGAGAATGAACAAGCCTTGAAGAATGTTCTTGATAAGATGATGGATCAAGAGAAGGAGGCTACAAAGCAATCAAATGCTGTTAGAAAAGAGTTTGAAGCACAATGTAACAGGCATAATCTTTCAGGGAAAGGCTATAAAGTAGCAGTATTACTGTTTTAATACTGTTAGCACACGAGTTTATGTTGCTAGTGCACCAAGAACTTCTAATGATGCTGGACCATCATCTGTTTCTCTTGGTAGATCCTTTCCTCTTAATGTCAATGATCTTCCAGATGATCCTCTCATGCCTGATTTAGAGGATACTGCTGAAGTTCAAAATACTGGATTTGGCGTGCTTTTGATGATAAAGATTTGGACACTTACAATTCTCCTTTTGCTGATCAAGTTATGGGTGCAGAGGCTAATTTCAACAACATGGAACCTTCAACTATTGTCAGTCATATTCCCACAACTAGATAAATAAATGGAGATCCAAAGTCAGCAGTACAAACAAGGGGCATGTCAAAGAAGAATTCTGGAGAACATGCTATGGATAAGTACATCCAAAACAGAAAAGGAAAATCACATAATTTCCCAAAACTGCTTATTTGTCTGTTTCCTCTATTAGCAAAGAACCACAGATAGATCAAGCCTTGTGATGAAAAGATGGGGTTGAAGCAATGCAAGAAGAGCTGCTTCAGTTCAAGATCCAGAAGGTTTGGACACTAGTTGACCTACCTTATGGCAAGAAGGCTATTGGTACAAAGTGGGTGTATAGAAATAAGAAAGATGAAAGGGGTATAGTAGTCAGAAACAAAGCCAGGCTGGTAGCACAAGGATACAAACAAGAAGAAGGCATTGATTATGATGAGGTGTTTGCTCCTGTTGCCAGGATTGAAGCAATCAGGTTATTTTTGGCCTATGCCTCATTCATGAATTTTGTTGTGTATCAGATGGATGTTAAAAGTGCCTTTCTCTATGGTACTATTGAAGAGGAGGTATATGTTAGCCAACCTCCAGGTTTTGTGGATCCAGAATTTCCAAACAAAGTTTACAAAGTGGAGAAAGCCTTATATGGTCTACACCAAGCTCCTAGAGCTTGGTATGAGACTCTCTCTACCTATCTGCTGGATAATGGATTCTACAGAGGTCAAATTGACAAGACTTTGTTCATAAAAAGAGTCAAGGATGATATTCTACTGGTACAAGTATATGTAGATGACATCATCTTTGGTTCCACTAAAAAGTCTTTGTGTACAGATTTTGAGCAAATAATGCACAAAAGGTTCCAGATGAGTTCAATGGGAGAGCTCACTTTCTTCTTGGGTTTACAAGTCAAGCAGAAAGAGGATGGGATCTTCATTAGTCAGGACAATTATGTTGGTAAAATCTTGAAGAAATCTAGTTTTCCTAGTATAAGGACAGCCAATACTCCTATGGAAACCAACAAGGCTTTGGCAAAAGATGAAGATGGTGAGGATGTTGATATCCATTTATACAGGTCAATGATTGGGTCATTGATGTATCTTACATCCTCTAGACCAGATATTATGTTCTCAGTTTGTGCATGCTCAAGATTTCAAGTTCAACCAAAAGTTTCCCACTTGAATGCAGTAAAAAGGATCTTTAGATACCTAAAAGGTCGACCCAAATTGGGCCTTTGGTATCCTAAGGACTCTCCTTTTATATTGGAAGCTTTTTCAGATAGTGACTATGCAGGTGCCAGTTTGGACAGGAAATCCACAACAGGAGGTTGTCAATTTCTTGGTTCAAGGTTAATCTCTTGGCAATGTAAAAAGCAGACTGTGGTGGCTAATTCAACTACTGAAGCTGAATATATTGTTGCTTCTCACTGCTGTGGTCAAGTGCTTTGGATCCAAAATCAGATGTTAGATTATGGATACAATTTTATGCAGACAAAGATTCATGTTGATAATGAGAGTGTCATTTGTGTTGTCAAGAATCCTGTCTACCATTCTAAAACAAAGCATATAGAGATTCGACATCATTTCATTAGAGACTCCTATGAGAAGAGATTGATAGAAATGGTCAAGATACACACTGATAATAATGTAGCTGATTTGCTCACTAAAGCTTTTGATGTGAGTAGATTTAATTTTCTAGTGGTAAGCATTTATATGCTTAATCTGTAGCTGCATGATCTCATGGGAGGTTAATGGTGTATAAGAACAGCGGATTATACACAAGTACTAATTGGATTGAAGTTGTAAGGTAAATTGATGTCAGTTAATTTATATACTGGGTTAGCTTTCTCTTAATTGAAGTTACTTTGTATGCTGATACAAAAAAGTTTTTACTGCAGGCTTAGTTAGTATGCTTAGTTGTAATGGGTGCATTGATGCTTGACACTCGGTTTGAGATGCTCTTAGAAATTTGAAGTTAATCTGATATCTTCATGATCCAGTATAGTATGTTGATTTGGTTAAAACGTTCTTAACTTCTATTCATTGGGATTATGCATAGATATGGATCCTCATGATTCTCATGTTATCTTGTTTTTTCTAGTGTGCTTTATGATGAATAGAGCATGTATTGCATAGTTATTGGAGCACAAGTTAATACTATTAGACTAATATTAATACTGTTAGACTAATATTAATACTGCCAGGCTAATATTAGTACTGCTTATTACCGTTGATACTGTTGGTTCATAATCAAGCACCTGAGGGTGAAGGATCAACAACACCTCCTGAACCCCAACCCACACCCCTTTTGACCTCAAAACTAAATTTTTTCATGAAATTCAAATGAGCTAAATGAGGCAACTACTCCATCTCAACTACAGACCCAAACACATATAGGAGAACCAAAAGAGGTCAGAACACCAAGGTACCTCAGTCTGGTGGTTCCCCTAAAAAGGTTGGTAATGAGGCTATCAATGAGGAGATGCTTGATACTGTGGAAAGGGTTATTACTACTGATGCTAGCTTAGATGCAGCACAGGATAGTGATAACATCACTAAGACCCAATCCACGGCAACACTTAATGAGCCTCATCCTTAGGGAGAAGGTTCAGGTAGTGGTCCCTGGCGCCAAGAAACCATGGGGGGGGGGTGCTCCTGCTCAGACTAGGTCTGAGAGAGTGCTTGAACAACCCATTGAACCACCTCTCTCAGAAGGTCACACATCTGGAAGTAGGGAGGGCAGGATGGAACATCAATTTGAATTTATGGCTAATATACAAATTACACCTCATTATTGACCTCTCCCAGGAGGTTACACACCTGGAAGTGATGAGGGTAGACTGAAACTACAGGAATTGATGACAATGTGTACAAAATTTTCAAAACAAGTGCTTGACTTGGAGAAAGAGAAGGATACTCAAGCTGTGGAGATCCTTAGACTAAAGAAAAGAGTCAAGAGATTAGAAAGACAAAGGAAGTCAAGCACCTCACAACGAAGAAGGAGGAAATACGGATAGGTTGAGTCTTCAGATGATGATTTAGATGAGGAGGATGCATCTAAACAGGGGAGGAAAAATGACAAGACCAACCCCATGCTTCATGAAAGTGACTTTGATGGATTTGATGATGAGACAGTTGATGCTGCTACAACTGGAGTTAGTACTGCGAGTGCACCAGTTACTACTGCTAGTGTAGCTATTAGTACTGCTGAGCCTAGAACTCCTCTTACAACAATCTTTGATGATGAAGATGTTACTATGGAAATGGCTCAGACTCTGATAAAGATGAATGAAGAAAAAGCTAAAGAGAAAGGAGTTTCTTTTAAAGATGTTAAAGATTCTTCCAGACCTGTCAAATCAATAACTACACTTCAACCTCTTCCATCTATTGATCCTAAAAACAAAGGCAAAGGTATCCTAGTTGAAGGAGAACCTGCTAAAGTAAAAAGAAAAGATCAAGGGTTAGCTCAAATTGAGAGTGATGCAGAGTTAGCTCACAGATTACGTAAGGAAGAATTGGCTGAAATAGAAAGGATACAAAAATAAAAAGAAGCATAAGAAGAAGTTTCAATGGCTGCAATCTATGAAGAGTATGATATTATTCAAGCCAGCATTGATGCTTATGCTTTGTTTGCTGCTAAGCTCCAACAGGAAGATAGAGAGAAGTATACAATTGAAGAAAGAGCAAAGTTTTTGGCAAAAACAATAGCAGCACAAAGGAAGTTTAGAGCTGCTCAAAGGGCTGCAGAGATCAGAAGTAGACCACCTACCAAAACACAATTGAGGAATCTGATGATGACTTATATAAAGAATATGGGTGGTTACAAACACAGTCAGCTGAAAGGAAAGACTTATGAAGAAATCCAAGGACTGTATGAAAGAGAACAAAAGTTCATACATGATTTTGTCCCTATGGATTCTAAAAAAGAAGAAAAGAAGTCAATGGAGCCTGAGAGTGAAGGAAAGAAAAGTAAAAGATTGAAAAGAACTGCAGGATCATATGCAACACAAAAGTCACCCAAGAAACCAAAAGTAATGAAATCTATAAAGAATGTTACAAAAGAAGAAGCAGCAGAGTATGAGAAGGAGAAGGAAGAACTCAGGTTAAGCTTAAAGATAATTTCTGGTAATGACAGTGAAGTGAACTATGAACCACTATCCAGAAGATTTCTTGTTGTGAATTAGGAATATAAGTTGCTAGGAAATGTGGATGCAAAAGACATGTATGTTTACAAATTAACCAGAGCTGATGGAAGTTCAAGCTATCATGGAGACATGCAAACCTTCTTAAGAAGACTTGACAGGCAAGACTTGAATGATCTATATAGGTTAGTTCAGGAAAGGTTTCAAGATTATCCTCTTGAAGGACATGATTTGTTGCTTTGGGGAGATCTAAGGATGCTATATGACCCAGATGAAAAAGATGAAATGTGGATGAATCAACTGGATTGGAAATTACTAAAATGGAAGTTGTATGAAAGTTGTAGATTTCACACTCTGTTTATGGATGGTACACCTATGGAGATTAATATGCTAGTAGAGAAAAAGTACCCACTGATCAAGGAATTATTGGAGAATATGCTGAACTTGCAGTTAGAAGTTGAAGAAGAAAGTACTATGGCATTTGAGCTTATCAAGTTCATCAAATCAATGCTTGAAGAGTAGTAAAATGTTTGGATACATCCTCCTAATGACCAAGATGCTTAAACTGAAGAAACTTGATGATTGACAAGTAAATATCAAGTTTAGGGGAGGATTGTTGGGTATTTTGAGTTACTACTGCCAGTACTACTTTACTACTGCTGGTTCAAGATTGATACTGCTGCTAAAGACTGAAGAAATAGACTAAGTAGTTAGTACTGCTAGTTATATTAGTTAGTACTGTCAGTACAAATGTTAGTACTGCCAGTATAGTTAGTACTGTTAGTTAATAGTTAGTGTTGTTAGTATTATATAGTTAGTACTGCTAAACTGATATGCATGAGATATATTAGGAATAGATATGCATTATCATTGTACGCATTTTGTAAGCCCATTAGGGTTTCTTTGGTGTATAAAAAGAACCCTATGGCATAGTCAGAATTATCAATTCGTAGTTAGTTATTCTGTAACCTAGGCAGAATATTTGCAATCAATATATCTAAAGTTTTTAGTATTCTTTGTTCTTCTTTGTATTACAAGTTAGATTCCGCATAACTTGTAGTATTCACAATCATAGTTTCTCATATAGTTAGTTTGGATTTATCCAAGTTAACTAAGCTTTAACAAGCTAAGAAGATCTGTTCATTGGGACTTCACAGCTTCCGTTTTGGGGGAAATTTTGAATTTCAAATTTTAAGTTTTTAATAAAACTTTTCTTTTAATTATAAAATATTTTATATAATTAATTTTGTGAAAATCTTTTATAAAAATGTAATGGATGAGAGAAAAATATTTTCTTGATCACTAATCATGCTTAATGATTTGTTTGTTCATACCTTAAGTCATTACTAATCTTAGAAATGGAATTTTACGATTAATAATTTGTAAACGTTTAATTTTATCGTAAACGTTTTTACATTTTGTTATTATCAAAACGTTGAGAGGTCGAAAAATATAAATAACAATCTCCCCCTTTTTGATGATGTCAAAATATAAACTCATTTTGTATAAAATTAATAGTTACACATTATAAATAAGTTTTGTTCCATTTCTCCCCCTTTTTGTTGAATTCAAAAAGAATGAACGTAGAATCCTTGAGATGAGAAAGAAATCGACGATATCAAGACTCCCCCTTAATGTGAGCTATCCCTCGTTTTAGGGCACCAAGGGATCGATCTCGCGAAATTTATTTGCTACAAAACAAAGTTAGAGGTACAAGTGCAAGACAAATATCCTTTAAGCAATATATGAGATTTAAGTCACCCAAAATAGAGTTTCATTCAACAATCAAGAAACTCATACATAAATAGACGGCACATACAACATACAATAGAGATAGCTAAGACAGAAAACTAAATCATAAATTACACTACAATTAAAATACAAAAGGTATAAGTCCTAGATGTTATCCGCCGCCACACTCAACTTGCCGCATCACCCCCAAATACACTTGATATTGTTCTAGCTTGCTTATCCCTCATTCGCGAATCTTTCTCTTCGACATCACTATCACATCCCCCCCCCCCCCCCCCCCCCCCCCCCCCCCCATAAAAAAAACAATTACTATCACACCCCTTACTGTTCTCCTACTGAACAATAGACCTCATCCCAACCACCAGCTTTAAAACCCCCCGCGAGAGCCCCCCCCATCGTTGCTAGGTGGCAAGTTACAAGATGAGACTTGTCCGGACGAGACGCCATCGAAGCACTTTCACACGCCTCCGCACAGAGTTCAACACACCCCCATACCTATGTCGTCTTCTGTACACTCCCTCCCTCTCTCACTACAAGTCGTATCGACAAGGATTGATTCGGGCCGAGATTTTTCTCTGAGTCCCGCCTTAGTACCCTCAGAGCTCCCACCATATAGCGTAACGTCTGATGACGACCGCTATGCGCCTACGATCTTGATCTATGCCTTATACTCATACAATACACTTCTCCGCTAAAGGCACGCGAAGCACGTAACATGAAGCTTAAGGAGTGCCGTACTGCTAGGCTCCTAGTTGTGCCGTGGCGAACCCTGAATGCTGTAAACAGAGCATATTGGTCGACCCGCTGTTTGTGCCCGATTAAGAGTCTATCTCGAAGCAGCGCACAGTTCCCAGCGCTAGGACTGCACAATCAAGTCAGAGTGTACAATCCCCGAATTATCGAGGTTTCAGCCCATGATTCTTGCTGCTGTACAATGATGGTAAGGAGGGGCTTGTACTGATCTCGCCCATGTGCGCAGAGAGAAACAACTCCCACACAAAATCGTGGTCTTAGACTCTGGCCACCGCGTTCATAGTGAACTCGCAGGCATGGCTGTCGTCAGTCGCCATTAAGGACCGGGTCCGTGGGAGCTCCTCTGAACGCCCCCTTTTTGAGTGAAAGGAAGAAGCACTGTGTTCACTTGACATGATGTGTTTGATTAGTGCGATGTGGTGTTTGACGGTGCATTTGGATAGAGGTTAGAGATGAATGAGGTTGTTGTAGGATAAGGTTTTTGTGGGTGTGTGACATCTTCGTCACAGGATACTTTGTTAAATAGTTGTCTAGGAGGGATTATGGTGAGTTTGATTTTCTTGGAAGGGTTAGATGAGGAAGCATTGGTGGAATTCATGGTAGAATAGTGTGAGGAAGATGAAGATGATGATAGAAGTAGGGAGGATGACTTATTTAATTAGGGAGGAAAAGATCAAAGTAGAAAAGCATGAGAGTTGAGTTTTTGGATTCCTAAAGTGGTTTAGCAAAATGCAAAAGGTTTAGCTGGGTCTAAGAAAGAATAATCTGTTAGCCTCAAAATATTGAGCCGAACTGGAAGTTTGTTCATTACGTGTACGAGTCTCGGTCATTTAATTAGTTAATGTTGTAATAATATAATATCGGGAATCGGGCTCGATAGGTAATCTAATATTGTATATGTTTCGGGTTTAATCCCAAGCAAAACCCGAGCCCGGATCCTAGTTAAATATCTCGCGTGTCATTTAACGCGACGGGGTATATAAACTCTTTTCCATTTAGAAAAGAGTAAGTTGTTCATTTCTAAAATAATTCCTTTTTCCTATTTTCTCTCATATCTCTATGTCTCTCTCTTCTTTCTCTCTCTACAAAAACAACTCACTCTCTCTTTCTCTTTTCTAGTTCGATTCGTGATTGTTATATATGTTATGAAGGGATTACGGGATCCTACAATTGGCATCAGAGCGAAGGGTGGATTCGTGTCTGATTTATGTGGTTAAATAAGCTCAAATTCGTGGTCCATTTTGAAGAAAAAAAGCCCACGGCTCACTTTTGATTTTGGCTTATTTGTTGGTTAATCTTACTCTCTACTTGATTCAACACATCAAAAGTGTTAGATTGTCTCTTTACAAATGTACGTTATTTGTGTAATACAAGCTTAAAGTTTTGAATTATAAGCTTTTAAAGCTTAAGGTTCTTCGTGGGAGAGTTGCTCAATATTGGGAACGAATTTTACAACGGTAATACGAGTTAAGGTTTTGTTGCTTAACTTGATGTACTCACAAAAGTATTACATGTTTCTAACTCAATTCGTGGCTAGAAAGTTCATTGGGTGAATATTTGCAAAATTCATCCCTTGCATTCTTCGTGGCGGTTTGACAGAAAAGGGACAAGATCCTCTTTTTAAGGAAAGTATCAGACGGCGAGTTACTCATTTAGGCGGCGAGTTAAGGCTTGGTACAAGGCGAGGTTGTCATTAGGTTTCGCATGGGTTTGCTTATTTTAATACAGGCGTGCGAGTTGCTAAAGGCGAGTGTACAACTGTGGTTGCTAAACGGCGAGTTGCTAAACAGCGAGTTGCTAAACGGCGAGTTACTAAACAGCGAGTTGCTTAAGTGCTTGGCGGTTTGCTTATCAAAAGGAAGGCAGCGGTTTGATTATTTTATTTAGGCGGCGAGTTACTAATTGGCAGCGGTTTGCTAAGAATTTTTAGGTGGCGGTTTGATTTAAAAAAAAAGTTGAGTCATATGTATCTAGACGACACTCTTTTTAGCGACACTTTTTTTTGGGAAAAAGTTGAGTCATATGTAATTTTTTTATATAGCCTTTTTAACTTATTTTTACATCAAATTCAAATTTTGGTAATAGCGTAAAAAAAATTTCTCGGTCGACCACTTTTGCGGGCACTTTTTCGGGAAAAAATTAAGTAAAATAAAAAAATTTAAATGCATTTTAGCTTATTTTTACCACCATAATTTAGATTTTGGAATTAGGGTAAAAAAAATTTATATAATCCAACTGCGACGATTCCAAACAAACCAAAAAACCATACGAGAAGGACTTATCAACTGCACAAATCTATTCACAACAAACAAAACCATGAACTCAACGATCATTCTTCACGGTTATCTAAGTGAGCTTGTAAAATCCCGTTAAATCATTTGTGGTTTTGATCATAGCGAGTAAAATCCCGTGAAGTGAATTGCATACAACCACAATTTCCAATACATTCATATCACTGAGATCAAACAACTTTCACTTCAACTCACGATTTAAAATGAAAAAAAAGATTCCTTATCTTCATGTTAGGAATAGTAAGAACACACAAATGAACTAATTCAAGACAAATCAAAAAGGAAAGATTGCATGGTATCTTTCAGCGATTCATTCACACCTCAGCGTCTTTCAACAAACGACTTTAAAAGGAAGATGAACGAGAATGGATTCAGGACGCGCATTTGCAACCACTCTATTGGTCAAGATTTTGAGACTTTTACTGGCGATGTTCCTAAAATGGATCAACTTCAAAAAGCATACTTGATAACACAAATTTCAAGAGATTGGATCCATGGCTTTTTTATAGTACTCATGTCACAGTTTCAATGTCTCATCAACCTCACAGATCTATATTTAAATGATGAATATTTTTTATTGACACGCAACTACTTTCTAGAATTACTCAACTTGAATATTCCAGAATTCCGTTGTGAGACGTGGTCAATTCATGGAAATATGTTAAAAAGTTGTGATGCAAAGAGATCTGGCATAAAATGAAGTATGACAGCAGGTGTGCATGAAAGACAAACCCAGACAACAGAGGAAAAGATTGATATGGAGTACTGCACTGGTATATGCATTGGATGCTAGTTCAGTTTATATTGAAAGCATGGGACAGAATCACAAAAGCAGGATACAAGAAGCAGATCATGGAATGATGCGAACATCAGACCCATATACGATGAAGAGCTAATAGCTGAGGTACAAATGACACGTTGTATGATAATGTATCTGGTTTTTTTAATCAGGACAATAGCATCTAAGCAACTTAATCCAATAATGAAGGAGAGGTTGACCAGAATGCTGATCAATGTTATGACACACGTCCTTTGCCTGCTAAATTAACTGATAACACGAAAACTAAACTCTCAAATCAATTACTCGAGTCTGAAAATGTATGTCTCAAAAAGACTGTTGCCCAGTTTCAAAAAGATTTTGCAAAACTCGAAGCACATTGTATTAATCTTGAACTACAAATGGAAAACAATGTTTTAAAATCAGGGCAACAGAGTCAATTTTTATAAAAGAGAAAAGTAATGAAGCTAAGTTAAATATTGACCATCGTATGTAACTGAAACAATATACATCGGATTGACATAGTGTGGCCAAATTAATTGCAGAGAATGAGCAGTTTACAATAGGAAAAAGAGCACCTTGAACAAACTTACAAGATCTTTTTGTTCTATCAAAGGTATTGAGTTCAACCAAAGGACCCAGAATGAAATCTTTATGCACAACTGAACAAAAAGTCTTATGAAATGCTGATGTACTAGCTCTAGATTCGAAAAAGGGGGGTTTGCAACTTTATAAGTGTAGCATAGAAATGAGTTAAGGAAAACTAAACTAGGAAATTGTTGTGAATTACGAAGTTTGCAAAAACCATCAATCCTTGGGGAAACTAGTTTTACAACCACATTAAAAAACTAGTTGTTGTTAGACAAACGACTGGTTAAATCTAAACGGATCCAAAAATTTCAAAGACGGTTTTGCTCCCAAGTTTGATTTGTGAGTCAATGATTTGTCATAACCAGTCACTAACATTATCTGCCTAAGAGAAGAGAATTTACAAAACCTCATAACATGATTGCAACTAGTATCTAGGTATAGCTCCAACGACATTTAAGTGCCGTTCATAATCACTACCTAGATGAGGCTAGAAAAAGACACTAAGACACTCTTAGGGAACTCTAAGAAATTTTTTCTGACTCAAAATCATTTGTTCTTGCTCGACATGTTAGAAATGTGTATTTAATGCAAACCATGACTCTTGTGTTACAAAAATTCCTGCAAGAAGATCAACTAGCGGGCTAGGTTCATCCAATAAGACAACGAACATAAACAAACCGTAGAGAAAATAAGGGTTGAACGAAACAATAATAGACAAATCCAACAGGAAATGGTTTTCAATAAAAAGGATTCCAATGGGCATGGGAAACACAACAAGTACTAGTGATAAGGCTTTAATTATCATCATATCATTTTACATTAAAACGACTTAAATGACCAAAACCAGACAAACTGCCAAATATATGGTTGTTTTAATTTGTATGTGAGAGGAAGTGGTAATCAAACATAAAAGGACAGAAAAAACCAAGCCATATAATGGACAAACTGAGCATGGATGCAAAGATGTGCAGAATTCAAGGCCAAGTCCAAAAAATGTCAAAGTCAGAGTCAATATTGATGAATCACAGTCAAACGCCTTAATAGCGGAACTGAAGAAACTACTATTGGACGCATCTGACCCATCTGAATGGGCAGGGATAAGCCCCATAGTATAACTATGAAGAACTGTGGAAGACGCAAATGGGCCTCAATCAATTCACAAGCCCTTTTGTGTGCAATTGACATAGATTGTGTGAAGACTTTGAAGGCCCAATCCATAGCCCAGTTACAGCCAATCTCAGCCATTGTACACACCAAAAACCCACTTCATACTATTGGCTTTGGAAAAAGCCCAATAACCAAACCTTGTACCTTATTGGGCCCAAACCAAACCCAAGTAGGGCCCAAGACAAAGCCAAACAAAACCAATAAGCCCAATAACTTTTACAAAACCATAGGGACTTGTTGTGTGATTTAAAAAGTATGTTATAAGAAAAGAGAGCTAAAATGATTCAGGCGGACTGAAACTGCACATTGGCATTTCTTTTACATATTTTAAAAGCCAAGGATGTTTTTGTAATTGTTCAATCCTTTTCTATTTCTTTTTTTATAACAGCATGGGGACATTTTTGCAATTTCCCATACTTCCTTTTAACTCTTTTGTAATAAAACGCGGGGACCCATAAGTGTCACTTCTAAAACTCTTTTATAATGTTTTTTGGGGCTTATAAGAAAATGAAAAGAGAATGAAAGTTGAGGGGTTGTTTTTGCCTCTTCCCCAAGGTTTATGTTTAAACTGAACCACCCTGTGTACTCGATAACCCTTTCCCGCCAAAAACCATACCTCCCTCCCCATGGTTTATAAGCATTACCACTTATCCAAGTACCACCACCAGCTACCCTAACTACATTATACCCAATCACCACAAACTTTAAGCTTTGCACTTGGCAATCACAACACCCGAAAGACCCCTTCAATGCTGAGATTGAAGAGAAGTGACTGAAGGGCTAGGATTACTTGGAAAGTTTCTACTCTCACAGCAAACAAACCCTAGACCAAGAGGAAGAGTTTGGACCTCTATAAAGAAAAGAAGACCAAGCCGAAGAAACACCCCTGTTTTTACTTTTGTAGTTTAAAATTTAATTAAGTTTGCTTTAAAATTGTTGTATTCAGTTTATTTAAAGTTTATGTTGTAATATTTTCAGCATTAATAAAAGTTAAGAGTTTTTTGAAATATTGCATTTGTTAAAAATTCGAAGTATAAATTTAAAGCCTTAAACCTGTTTATATCACACACATGTGTAAGAGTTGTAAGCTAGCATATTAAATCCAGTAATACCCTTTATTTCTTTTAAAAAGCTAAGAAGAAGCTGAATTTATATTTAAGGGGGTGTTTGGTTTAGACCCCAAAATGGGTCATAATGGATTTTTCATGGGTTATGCACACTTGGCCACCTTTGGCCAAGTGTGATGGGTTAGTTAGACAGTTTTAATCCCCTTTCTCTTAAGTAAATATTGGGAATTTTTTGTTCAATCTTGGTTTCTGTCAAAAAAATAATGAAGATAATTTGAAGATTTAGCTCAAGCGCTTCACACAGCTTGAGACAAACACCAACCAAAACTAACAAACACAACCTCTTGGTTCTTTTGGTCTCATCTTAGTGTAAAATTGCCCCTAGTAAAAGTCTTTTAGATCTGTAATTGCTTTTGTAATCAAATTATGAAAATCTGTCAAAGGTTTTTGAGAAGAAAAAGCCCTTTTTCAACCTAAAATATCAGCATGTTTAAGCTCACCTTAATAGCTAAGATTTTGAATATAAGCTTAATTACAGCTTTTTAAATTGTTTTGGGTTTATTTTGGGTAAAAAGCCCTTGAGAGCTTATTGCATAAGCCTAAAAAGCCCTTAAGCTCACTGTTGGATCTCCCCTGGTGCTGAGCATCCAATCTCAACCCCTTTTTCCAGCTTATTTATCCACTAGACCCTAGTATCTTTTAGCTTTTATATGTAGCTTATTACTAGCCCTTTAAGCCCCCAAAATAGTGTAGCTTAATTATGCCTTTAGCATAGCTTATTTTAGCAGCAAAGTAGAGGTTTTTCTGCTTTTCTTTAATCAAGTCACATAGCTTATTTCTGTTCTAGCTTATTTTAAGGCTTATTCTTGTTAATCTTAGTTCACTTAGGTAGATTAACCCTTAATTTTATAGAATTACCAAATTTCAGCTTATTTTGAGCTCTTAAGCTCAAAGAAAAAGCCAATAAGCTCTTTGAGCTTTTAAGCTTCTGTCAGTCAAAAAGCTCACTTTTCTAGCTTATTAAGTTAGATTCAGCATAAGTGCTTTTACAAAAAAGACTCCCCTTGAGCCCCTTAACAACTGTGCTTTAATAGCTTTTTGATAATAAGCACTTTGGACTAGCATTGCACATCGGGGTCCAACTCAGGGACCATTTGGGTAAATTCCATTTCTATGATTGCCAGAGTTAATGCCCCTTGTTAGTTTGTTGTTTCCCCGTTAGTCCTTATATCCTTTTCACTGTTAGTCCCTATAATTAACTGCTGTTAGTTTAATTTAATTTAAATAATTAAAAAAAAAAATTAGGTTAAATTTTAAATTGTATTATTACTTTTTATATAAACAGTAACTTTTGGCATTTTTTATTTTTAGATTTATTGACTTTTTTTTCCTTTATTTTAATTTTATTTTTTCAGAATTTTTATAACTTTTATTTTTTGTCTTTTTCTATTTTCTTAGTTTTAATTAGTATTCAATCTTTAAAAATTCATAAAAAATCCAAAAATTAATAAAAAAATATTTTTCTTTTTATAAAAATTTCTTTTTCATTTAAGTGTCTAGGAAAAATAAAAAATTTAGTATAGGTTTAATTTTTTATAAATTCAGTTTTAGACCGTTTTACCGAGCGAGACGGTTTACCGTTTTTTTCGTTTTACATTCAAACGACCTCCGTTTTAGTTCTAGTTTTCTTTATTTTTCAAATTAAGTTAATTAGAATTTAATTTTGATTTTTAATTTAATTTAGCATTTATTTTCTTAATTTTTAGTATTTAGGTTTCCCGATACTTGATTCTGTTCCCCGTATTTTAGTATAGATTTAATTTTAGGATTTCCCTATAACTAATTTTGTTTCCCGTAGTTTTTAAGATCCCCATTTCCTATATCTATTTCCCGTAGATTAAATTAGGTTTTATTTAATTAATTTTAGTTGTAATTATATCAGTGTTTCCATCATATCTAAATATTCTCCATCATTCAATTTCTCATCAAACCAGGATTACTTTCAATTGCAGCCTCGTTGGGACTACGATTCCGGATTATTCTCTTCGCGGAATCTTTTTATCATTGATTTCTATCTGTGTATTTTATCCTTTTGTGGAATTTGACCTTTTGCCCTTGGTCAAGGGGCATTCGGTTAGATCTGTATTAGGGTTGCTATATAAGTGTTTACTATTACCAACGAACCAATTTTTGGCGCGCTGCCGGGGAAGCATTTGCTACGTTTGTTAATCCGACTTTGATCTGAACTTGTCCTAATTGTTAATATCTCATATAAAAAAGCACAAAATATTCTCTCTTTTCTTTTTAGTAGTACATCTTCATATAAAAATTAAAAAAAAAAAAAAAGGAAAACAAAGAAGAAAATCAAAAATATAAAAAAATTGTGCATAAAAAATTTATAAATTCACTAATTGGTAAAATACAAAATATAATATTCTCCATGAGGTTTTTCATAATAAGTCGGTGAACTACTGAGTTCCCAATCGAACCAAAGATTTAAAATTGCCTTCTGTGTTCAATTCGATATACGGGCTCACTCATTCTGATTGACCAATCTGAAAGTGGGTATAAGGGGTGTGGTTCCTAGGACTACGACCCGAAAGGAGAACTAAGCTTCGCGCTTATTCCTATCTACCGCTCACCTTGTTTTGGTTTTTCATTCTAGAGAGCTACCGTGAAGTAAAGATCGATTATTTGGTTAAGTTGTCTATCTCTTGTCCGTTTTTAAAATAGATTGTGATATATTTTAATCAAAAAAACTAAAAAATAAGTGTAACTTCTTTTTTTATTATTATTTCCATTTTGTGCATTGCGCAACTGATCTCAAGTCCTCGTGAGCAGCCTCCTCCCTCTACCAGATGAACCGCAGTTGTGATCGAAACCTCTTCGTTTATAGAATACCCATTTCAGGAAGATCCTCCCGTCGAGCCATGGGAGACATCGAACTATGCTCAATTGCTCAAGCACCACCAGAGGGGTACGAGGACGCAATCCTTTTTCCCTGAAATTGTGGCAACTAATTTCGAGCTGCGGCATGGGCTAATCAAATCTTTGTCCAGAACAAACTGTTTAGTTCTCTCTCATGACAAAGAAGACCCGCATGCTCATATCCGTTACTTCAACAAGATCACCTCCACAATAAGGGTCCCCAATGTTCCAATTGCTACGATTAAGCTTATGCTTTTTCCATTCTCTATCGAGGGAGCAGCCCGAATATGGCTAGAAAAAGAACCCCCTCGATCCATTCAAACTTGGGACGATCTTGTATCCAAATTCATCAACCAGTTTTTCCCTCCCTCTAAAACGACGAATCTTCGCAATGAGATCACCAGATTTCAGCAAAGGTTCGATGAATCGTTTTATGAGGCTTGGGATCGTTTCAATGATCTACTTAGGGCATGTCCACACCATGGATTCTCAGAATTGCATCAACTTGATACATTCTATAATGCTTTGAACATTAATGATCAAGATTCATTGAACTCCGCAGCAGGTGGAAACTTTTTGGACAAAATGCCTCGCGAATGTTTAAAAATCATCGAGAGCAAGTCCAAAGTTCGTCAAACACGAGCTAAGGCAGTTGTTGCCAAGGTAAGTACAAACTCTTCCACCCAAGCTGTTTCATCTGATGTTGCTGAACTTAAGGATATTGTCCGAGCATTGCTCTTAGACAAGAAGAACCAAGCTTCTGCTCCAGCTCCAGCTCCTGCACCTGTCAAAGCAGTTGAGCTAAGTTGTGTTACTTGCGGTGGTGCCCATTCTCACCAAAACTGTCCAGCCACTCATGGCAACGTTTATCGGGACAACATTTCTGAGTATGTGTCACAAGCCGCTGCAGCTAATTACAACCAAGTAAGCTCCAATTTCCGACCTCAAATGGTTGCAAATCATATTAGACCTCCAGGTTTTCCACCCGTTCAGAACTCTCAAGCTAATAATGCTAACAATTTCAATCGGGGGAATAACCAAAACCGGGAGAGCAATTTCAACCAAAACAGAGGTGGAAATTTTAACCAGTCCAATTTCAGTCAGAATCAACTTCATAGACCCCAGGTTAATCAATCTCCAGCTTATCAAGCCCCCGTTCCTCAGACACACAGTGTCACCAAGAACGATTTTGACAACTACGTCAAGGCTAATGATGCTATCATGAGAAACATGCAAAATAACCTCCAAAACCAGGGTCAGAGCATGCAAATCGAAACAAACAAATTGAATAATCAAATGGCAAATCTGACTGATATGTTGGCTAAGTTTGTAACTGCCAATACCGCTTCTACTTCAGGGTCAGGGACACTCCCTGGTAACACAGTTACTAACCCTAGAGAAGACTTAAAGGGTATCACTACCCGAAGCGGTGTTGCATATCAAGGACCTCCAATTCCTACTTCTTCAGTAGTGAAGCCAATACCCGAGGTGACAAAGGACCAAGTGCACCCTTCTTGTTCACAAAGTACTGCACCCGTCCAACCTCCGGTAGGTCCTGAACCAATCACAACTCCAGTTTTTGAGCCCATTGTTGCTCCTGTTGTTGCTCCCGTGCCAAACACTAAACCTTCAGTTTCTCTTCCATATCCTTCGAGGCGTGATAATGAAAAGAGCCGTAATCAAGCTAATGAACAAATCGACAAATTCTATGAAATCTTCAAAGAGATGAGTTTCGAGATTAGCTTTACGGATGCTCTTGTTTTGATGCCCAAATTCGCCTCGACTCTAAGAACCTTACTTGGGAATAAAGAGAAACTTACTGAAGTGGCTCGAACTTCCAATGAACCCTGTCTAGCTCGAACTTCGATGAATGAACATTGTTCGGCGGTCATCTTGAACAAGTTACCCAGAAAACTTGGAGACCCCGGCAAGTTCCTGATTCCTTGTGAATTTCCAGGGATGGATGAATGCTTAGCATTAGCCGATCTCGGTGCTAGCATTAATCTAATGCCATTTTCAGTCTGGGAAAAGCTTTCACTTCCTGATCTTACTCCAACTTGCATGACACTCGAACTTGCGGATCGATCAATTTCTAAACCAATGGGAATTGCAAAAGACATCTCCGTTAAAGTTGGTGTATTTCACTTTCCAGCCGACTTTGTGGTTGTAGATTTTGAGCCAGACCCCCGAGTCCCTTTAATTCTCGGGAGGTGCTTCTTAAAAACCGGTCGTGCTTTGATTGATGTGCACAAGGGTGAATTAACTCTTAGAATAGGAAGTGAAGCCATCACTTACAATTTGGATCAGACTTCGAGATACTCGGCCAATTACACTCACATGACGGCAAACAAGATTGACGTCATTGATATGGCTTGTGAGGAATACTCTCAAGAAGTTCTTGGTTTTACTGATATAATCGCGAGTGGAAATTCCACTCCGTATTATGATCCAATTGTTGCTACTTCTTCTCCTACCCTAACTCCATTTGGGGATAGTGATTTCCTGCTTCTCGAAGAAGCCGACTCTTTCCTTGGTCTAGCAGATGATCCGGATTGTCCAGCATATAATCCATTCTACTATGATCCTGAGGGGGACATTCTTATTCTAGAAGCCATCTTGAATAGTGAACCACCACTTCCCCCTCCAAGTCAAGGAACTTATCTCCCAGAAGTCCGAACTGAGCTTAAGGTCTGTGAAACTAATACAGCCAATTCTTCCATTGATGAACCTACTGAGGTTGAACTCAAGGAACTGCCTCCCCATCTCGAGTATGCATTTTTGGAGGGCGACAACAAGTTGCCCGTCATTATTGCTAAAGAGTTGGATGTTGAGGAAAAATCCGCTCTCGTAAAAGTGCTAAAGGGATATGTCAATGTCCCCAATTCGTTTCACGGAATTTAAAATATTGACCCAAACACCACCAATAGCAGAACCTCCACCAGACGTGTCTCCAAAACCTCCACCAGACCCATAAAACTCTCTAATAACCATACGCCATAAAGCATTTCCTTCATTTAAAAAAGGAGTTTTGAAAAACTTCTCGAGCTGGAATTGTTTTACCCCTATTTCCGACATCCCTTGGTTAGCCCGGACATTGTGTGTACCAAAGAAGGGAGGAATAAACGTGGTAGTGAACAGGAAAATGAGTTGAGATACCAACTCGTTTGGATACCACGGTATGGCGGGTGTGCATTGACTATCGTAAGTTAAATGAAGCCACCCAAAGACCACTTCCCTCTAACCTTTCATGGGACGCAAATGCTTTGAATATTTAGCGGGGAATGAATACAACTAGTTTCCTCGATGGTTTTCTCTCTTTCCTCCCGTTTATTTCCAAATCCCCATTGACCTCCCCGAGAACAAAAAGCGACCGCCTATAATTACTTGCCCATACGTAACGTTTTGCCTACCGACGCATGCCTTTCGGCTTCTGCAAAACAGCTCCAGGCACGTTTCAACGATGTATGTAATGCAATCTTTATTGACATGGTAGGTAAGACCGATGGAAGTCTTTATTGACGACCTATCTCGGTCTTTGGGAATTCTTCCAAAACTCTGCCTCTACCGTTTAGGACCACGATGCTATCAAAGGTGGAAGACACCAACTTAAGTCTATTAACTGGGAAGAAAAAGAGGCCATTTTTATGGGTCAAAGAGGGCTTTGATCCTCGGACCATAATACTTCTAAGAAAGGGATTGATGTTTGACAAAGCCAAAATCTATGTGTCATTGCAAAATTTTACCGCCCTCATCCTCACCACCGTCAAAGGAATTAGGAGTATTCTTTCCCCCCCCCTTCCCCCTCGGTCATGGCCGGTTTTTACCGGCGGTTCATTCAGGATTCTCAAAAATATCCCGTACCAATGACCCATTTTTCCTTGAGAGATAAACTCCATTCTTTCATATTTTCCGATGACTGCATTCGAGCCTTTCCAAACATTGAACAGATAGGACTTACGGGAAGCTCCAATCTGATTTGCTCCAAACTAGGACTTCCATTTGGAGTTATGTGCATGCAAGCGATTTCGACATAGGTGGCATTTTTGGGCAACGTCAATGAAGAAAACACTTTCCGGCTTATCCACTATGCAAGTAAGACCTGGATGAAAGCACAAACGAACTAACTACGACTGAAAAAGAATTACTTGCCAAATGTATGCTATCGAGAAATTCAGGTCTTTTACCTCAGTCATGAACAAAAGCATAGTGCATACGGAACCATCCTGCCCTTAAGTATCTCTTTGCAAAAAAGGATGCCAGGCGAAGATTGCCTCCGATGGGTTCTCCTCCTCCAAGAATTTAACATCAAAGATTATTGATACTAAAGGAGCCGAGAACCTCGCAGCCGATCCATTCTGTCCAGATTGGAAAACCCTTATGAAACGTCAATGATCCTAAAGAGATAAATGAAAAGTTTTCCTCTGAGACGTTTAAATAAGGTGACCTTTTCGGTGGAGATTCTAGAACCCCGTGGGTTTGCCGAGCTTTGCAAATTTACCACGCCGGTTAGATTCATTGTGAAGGGCATGTCGACCCAGCAAAAAAAAAAAAGAAAAACAAAGTTTTTTCAAAGATGTTTTAAACACAATTTCTGGGACGACCCATTCTAGTTTATAAATTGTGTACGATCAAAAGTGATCATGCGATGTGTGCACGGCAATGAAGCTCTTGAGAGATTCACACAGTCAACTTGCCACAATGTACCCACCGGGGACATCATGGTGCAAACCTCAACATGCCAAAACAACTTTGACTCCGTTTCTTCTGGCCCACCATCTAAAAAAGAATGCCACCAAGTTTAGTCACGAACTGTACATCGTGCGCCAACGACAAGGAAAACTTCACGAACGAGAGGAGGATGCCTCAAAACTCCGACCCAATTTGTGAAATCTCTGACATTTGGGGCATCGAGACATTAGGGCCCGTTCCCGTCTTCGACGAGGAAACAATAATATTTCACTGGCAGTGCGACAATTTGACAAAATGGTTGAGGCGAAAGCGCTCCCCCACCAATGATGCCCTTGAGTATTTTGGCAAATTTCTTCTGAAATCCTCTCCTTCGTTCTCACGATGGATTGGTGCTCCCCGTGCAATCATAAATGTTCCGCAGGCAACCCATTTTTTTGTAATGGACCAGTTGCAAAGGTCTGCAGAAATATGGAGTTACACACACCGTCTCTCCATACCGCTTATCACCCTCAAACAATAGGTCAATTGGAAGTCATCAAAATCTTGGCTTGAAAAGAATCCTTGAAAGTACCATAGGTGAAAACCGTGCCTCCAGTACCGGACCAAACTAGATGATGCACTATAGGGCCTTCCCGCACAGCTACAGAAACACCCATCTGGTGGTACCCTACAAGCTTGTGTATGTATAGGCATGCCATCTTCATCCGATCGAGGCTTGAGCCAAGAGCCTACGGGCCCTTGTAAAACAAGCAAACATCAATCCTGGAAATTACGGTTGATCATAAATAGTTCAACTCAATGAATAATGAACTTCGTGATCATGCCTATGAAACTCTTTGATCTAACAACGCCAAAAAACAAGAGGCACCAAGACATCCAGGCAAGAACAAAAACCGTGTTTTCAACATTGGTGATCGAGTCCTCCTCCTTAATTCCAGATTAAATATTTTCTCATTGCAAACAAAATCCCGTTGGAAATGGCCCTTCAACCATCACAGAGTAATATCCATACGGCACTGTTGAGAGCTTTCTCAAGCCAACGGGCCAAATTTTCAAAGTGAATGAGTCCATCGCTGTACCAAGCATTACTTTGGAGGGAACGTACCACGACTTGGTAGTTCCATATCTCCAAACTTTCCCCCAAGGACCATAAATCCTTGTGAGGGGTCAACATCGCGACCTAAACAAGGCGCTTCGTGGGAGGCACCCCATGTTATTCCGTAGTTGTGATATAAATTAAGATTTGTTGTTATTTTGTGAATAAGCTTGTCTTTTCGCATTTTCCTCGTTTCCATGTTTTTAATTATTTATTGTCCAGGATTGCCCGGATTGTAATGACTCCAGTTTTTGTCATTCATCAAGATTTTCACATCCCTTCAGCTTCAATGAGGAATCCGATTAATCCTGATCTATCGACTAACGTTTTATCTTTTAGGCATACCTCAATAAATGGCCTTAGGATAATGTAATTCCCTTCAAAACATCGAGACGATGTTTAGTTTCTAGTTGGAGGGGTATCTAATCTTCGATTATGATTGTTGCCCATGCGATTTTCTGCCACGTAAACCCTTTTTTTAACCACCACAAATACCAAAAAAATGAAAAAATTAAAAAATTTTTCAAAAATATCTTAAGGTATTTTGGTCACAATTTTGTCTTTTCTTTTGGGTAGAATAAGAATAATTTTTTGACTTGATCGGGTAGCGTGTTTGGGCCCTAGCTAGTTCCTATAAGGGCCAAGCTATCACGAATTCTATAGCTTTGAATTTTAAAAATGTGAAGAACGAGAAACGATAGAGTTTAAATTATAAGTTTATTTTCTATAAGCAAGATTGCTTCATACTAAAAACTATACGAGTAACTTTTGGTTTCTCTCACCGTGAAATCTATCCACCTAAATCAGACCGAACTCAATTAATTCACCTAATTTCAATCGATTTTTCAGAAAAAGCTTCAAATTTGTAACTTGAGTTTTCAAAACGAGATTTTATAGTGATTTACAAGAGAAATCCAAAGAAAGCTAGTAGAAATGTGAATTCAAAATGATGAATTATTGAAATTTGCCAATGGAACATGCCGTTTATATTATGGAGCAAGTAAAAGATGTGTCGTGATATCCCACAGCCGCTAGCAACGAGGTGGGGATCAAACTAAGAATCTTTACATCAAGGGATTTGGTGTGTCGGTGATATCTCACATGGAAGAAAGGACTAGGTGAGGGTTCAAACTAAGGTACACCGAATACCTTAGCCATATTAGGAATAAGGTTTGATGTGATTTCCCACTACCGCAGCAACGGGGTGGGTTTTCAAACTAAAACAACGTCGTATGGAGTCGTGCTATCCTACTCCGTAACCACGAGGTAGGGGTTCAAACAAAGGCAACGCATCCTAAAGCTTTAAAGAACTAATGAATTATAATGTTTGAATATGTTCAAAAAGTTCAAAGTTTAAATCTCGAAATCAAAGATACGAAGTCTTAATAAGTTGTTGCTACTGAGTCATGATTCATTTATGAATATAGTGACTATGAAAATAAGTTGATCTATGGTTAAAATTAAAATGAGTACACACATTCAATCGTATATCCTGTGGGAGTTGAAAATATCACAAGGTCATAAGTAATTAGGGCTTAACATATAGGGAACTTATATCGACAATGGATCTTTTTATTTGCTTTGCTTGGGAACTTGTGAAAAATCTAGGACGATGAATTTATCCGTTAGTACATCCGTAGATCGACGTCTACGGACTCTTCACAATCTAATATCCCATTGTTAATAAATAAAGAAAGCAAACTTGTTAAAAAATGAGAGAAATCAAAAAATATTATTTGTTAGTTCTTGTAAATTCAAAATGGAGAAAACGGGCCTTACATGTTTACTTCAAAACATTTCGTTGTAGGACACACAATACCTTAGTTTGGGTATTTGATAAGTTGCTTAATTACCATATCTTTACCTCAAAAAAACGACTTAAAAAACAAAAACAGTAAAAAAACTGCAATATGAATGTGTGTTTTTGCATATGTATTTTGTGCAGGAAGTTGATATTCAACAAAAAGACAGAAAATTAAGAGCCAAAATGACCAAAACTGAGCATGGAAAATGGAAAAGATGCGCAAAATCAAGGCCAAAGTCCCAAAAATACCAAAGTCAGAGTCAATACAGAAGAATCAGGCATTCAAACCGAAGCCGGAACAGAAGAATACATATTGATTCATCTAACCCATCTGAATGGGCCGGGAAAGCCCAAAAGTATAATTAGGAAGACTGTGAAGACCAAATGGGTTTATGGGCCCTCAATCAATTAACAACAGCCCAATTGAGTGCATTTGACAAAGACTGTGAAGAAAACTTTGAATGTCCCAATCCCCTTGCCCATTAGCTGCCAATCTCAGCCCCCAATTAGTACACGACAAAACCCATCACCTACCTTATTGGGCCCAACCCAAACCCAATTGGGCCAATAGCTCAAACCCAACCCCCAATGGCCCAATTCACTAAACCCCAACCCAATAAACTTTTATAATACATAAGGACCAAAAATGTTTAAATTTTAAACTAGTTATTATAAAGAAAAAGAGGCAAAAAGAATCCAGGGACCAAAGCTGCCAATTGTTGAAAGTTTCTTTAACTCTTTTTATAATAAAACACAAGGGCCGTTTTGCAATTTTCCAAACTATCTTTTTATTTCTTTTAGTTATAAAGCGCAGGGACCTAATTTGCAATTGCCAAAACTTTATTAAGATCTTTTTTGTATAAAACGTCGGTGGAGACACCAAATCGTCCACTTATTCCAAACTTTTTTATAACTAAAAGTGGCCTAAGAAAAAAAGAAAAGAGAACCAAAGATGGGGGGACTCTTGCCTCTATCCCGCGATTCTTCCATTTAAACCTGCAACAGAAAACAGGGTTACTGATTACCCCTTGTGGCGCCAAACCAAACCAGCCATCTTCCCTAGGATTCTTCTAGCTCATCCCCATGCCCTCTAGTACTCTCTACAGCTGTCATATACCAAACCCCGCTCACCCCAACCCTTTATGAAGTGCCATGTTGGCAATCTTCATAAAACCGACAACCCCCAAATATGGCCTGAGATGTGTGAGTTTTAAGTAAGCACAAAAGGATCCAAGGGTCAAAAGAGTGTGCTTGGACTTCCTACTCTCATAACAAACACAAACCATGAGCCAGAAGTCTTTGAAGACCTCTATAAAAGAGAAAAGAGCAACCCGAAGACCACACCATTTTTTACCTAATGTTTTTAGTTTATAATTTAATTCCAGTCTTTCTTTTAAAGCCAATTTAGTTAAAATCAGTCTTTCTTTAAAGTTTATGTTTGTGATATTCTGCATTTTTTAATAAAAGATACGATGTTGTTGTGTGTATTGCTATTATCGAAATTCGAATTAAAATTTTGAGTAGTTTAAATCTGTTCACATGGGTTTAAAAAAGTGTTTAGAAAAAAGAAATTAAACTTCACTTATAATCAATTATCTCTGCCTTTCTTTTTACCCGAAAAATCAGTTAAAATATCCTTTTTTTTATAAAATAAAGGGGGTGTTTGGTTTTTAACCTTAAAATGGGCAATTTGAGAATGGTATGGTACAAACACACTCAGACCACTTTTTGCTGAGTGTGTGGACTTAAATAGTGCCATATTAATTAAACTTTTTATTAAGAAGTAATTTTTTTGAGGACCTTTTTATATTCCTGTCAAAAATTTAATGAAATCAAATTAAGCTAAACAGCTAAGCAGTTTATACAGTTTAAGTATTATTGTTTTGTGCTTCTTTGAGTCATAAAAAGCTTTTAAAAAAAAGTCCCTTTCTCTGGTGCCACAACATTAGATAACCCACTAAAGCCCAAGAGTGTTATGTATGCCTAATTCTTGAAATCCGCCGATATTTTAAGCCCCAATCATCAGCAGTTCCATTTAAATTTGATGGCTTAAATATCTGAAACATAAGCTCATTTTGGCCACCCTTGTTTTCATACTGATTGGGTAGGTTATTTAGGTAAAAAGCCCTTGAGTGCTTATTTTGATAAGCCTAAAAAACCCCTTATGCCCACTGTTTGCTTCCCCTGGTGCTGAGCACCTAATTTCACATACGACCCACTTTACTAGACTTATTTTATATTAATACCAAAGGATCTTATTTTCTTTTTATCTGTAGCATAATAGATACCATACTGTAAGTCCCCAAAATTTAGCAGCTTAATTCTCTTGTTTAGTTAGCTTAATAGTAGCTTAAAGTAGGCCTTTTTCTGTTTTCTTTTAAATCTGCCAGCATAGCTTATCTCATTTCCAGCTTATTTTAGGGCTTATTCTAGAAACCTTAGCTTATTTAGGACTCCCCTTAGCCTTATTAACTGTCCCCATAGTTGTAGCTTATTTGGCAGCTTAAATCCCATAAAAAAAAGAAAATTCAAAGCTCATAAGCTTATAAGCTTCTGAGCCTCCAAAGCTTAAGTTTCTGGCTTATTAAGTAAACTTCAGCAACTTGGACATTTAACAAAAGTTACTCCCCAATAAGCCCTTCTACAAGTTTGCTTTTTTGACTTTTGTCAAATAAGCACTTTGGACCATTGTTGTACAATCCCGGGCTCCCTCTCAAGGACATATATGTAATTTCCAATTTTATAGTGGCCAAGTTTAGTCCCTAGTGTTTAATTGGCCTATTGCCTCGTTTTAGTCCTTACCTTGTTGCTACATTTAGTTCCCCTAGGTGACAGCAGTTAGTTTTTATTTAATTTAATATAATAATAAATTAGGTTTTAATTATTAATTAGTTTTAATTACTTTTTAATTTATTCCAGTAACTTTTTAGGCATTTTTAATATTTTTAAGATTAGTTTTAGATTTATTCTTTATTTAGTTTTATTTATTTTCATAATTTTACATACCTTTTTATTTTTGTCTTTTTCTATTTTCCTTTAAGATTTAATTAGTAAATATCTTTAAAAATTCATAAAAAAAAATCAGAAAATTAATAAAAAAATATTTTTCTTTTTATAAAATTTTTCTTTTGTCATTATGTTTCTAGGAAAAATATAATATTTAGTATAGTCTAATTTTTTCATAAAATTCAGTCTAGCCCCGTTTATATCGAGTTGCGTTTAAAAAAAAAACCGTTTCCTTTCGTTTCGCATCAACACCTCCGTTTTTAATCTAGTTTTTTTTTTTTTTTTTCAAAAATTAACTTAATTAGAATTTAATTTTGATTTTTAATTTATGTTTAGCATTATTTCTTAATTTTTTAGTTATTTCGGTTTCCCGATACCTGATTCTGTTTTCCCCGTATTTTATAAAGATTTAATTTTAAGAATTTCCCTAAAACTAATTTTGTTTTCCTCGGTAAGTTTTTATTAAAGATCCCCATTTCCTATATCTGTTCCGTAGATTAAATTATGTTTTTATTTATTTAATTTTCGGTTGTTAATTTATATGAGTGTTTCCATCATATGCTAAATATCCTCCACCATTCAATTTTTCTCATCAAACCAAGGATCACCTTCAATTGCACCTCGTTGGGACATACGACCCGGGATAATCTCTTCGGAATCATTTTTATCATTGATATCGTATCTTGTGTATTTTTATCCTTTTGTGGAATTGACCTTTTTTGCCTTGGTCAGGGGGCAGTTCGTTAGGATCTGTATTAGGGTAGCTATATAGAGTATATACAAAGCCAACGAACCAAGTGTCTTATCTCATTGTCCGTTATTAAAATAAATGTGAATACTATTGGTGAAAAAAAAAATTCATAAAAATTTTCTTTTACATTTTCGTGCATGCGCACAATCGTTTTCTCAATCCCAGTAATATCTATACCGTCAACAATCAACAAGCCACCTGACTTTTGTTGAAAACCATTAATACTTGGGAACCAATTGAAAATCAAGCTCCTCCTGTAGTTACGATGGCCGATAATCGTACTATGGCGCAATTGCTCGAAGCACCCACCGAGGGTTACGAGGATGCCATCGTTGTCCCGAAATGACCGCGTACAACTTTGAACACCAAGCATGGTTTGCTTACTCTTGTTCCAAAATAAACAATTTTTTTTGGGACATGACAAAGAAGACCCTCATGCTCACATCGTTATTTCACCATAGATCACTCTACAGATGAAGTCCCGTAACAACCCTAGTACGTCGGTTAAAGCTTATGCGGTTATCCCCCACTTTCCTCTAGGGTGCCGACCGATTTGGCTTGAAAAAGAACCCCCTCGATCGATTCTTACATGGGATGATCTTGTTTCAAAATTCATCAACAAATTCTTCCCTCCTTCTAAAACAACAAACCTTCGAAATGAAATCATGAGATTTCAACAACGATTTGATGAAAACTATTTACGCGCAAATATTTTGGACCAATTCAATAGATCTTCTTTCGGCATGCCCACATCATGGATTTTTTTAATTACATACAACTCGATACATTCTACGAAACTTTGAACTCAAATGAATACAAGATTGTTTGAATTCCGCCGCAGGAGGTACCTTTTTGGATAAAATAGCCCCGTGACTTGCCTAAGAATCATCGAGAGCAAATCCAAAGTTCATGCATTCACGTAACAAACCGTTTGTAGCCAAAGGTGATTGACGAGCAATTCTACCCTCCGGGTATTTCTCCCGATGTTAGCCGAACCATAAGATATGGTGAAAGCTTGGCTTCTCGATAAGAAAAACCAATCCCAAGCTCCCGCTACCGTAAAAGCGGTCGAGGAAAGTTGTCTTACTTGCGGTGGTGCTCAGTCTTACCGAAATTGTCCCGCCACCGATGTGGCAACGTTTAATTCGTGACATATTCACTAATATGTTTCTCAAACCGCCGCGGCTAATTTCAATCAAGGAAATACCGGTTACCGAGCCCCGATTGCAAATCAAATTCGACCTCTCGGTTTTCCTCCCGTTCAACAAAACCAAGGAAATAATCAAAACCGTTACAATCAAAACCGGGGGAATAATTACAACCAAGGCCAAATTTATCGACCTCCGATTAATCAACCCCCGGTTCACCAAGCTCCACCTTACCAAGCTCCGGCTCCGCAAACACAAGGTGTGTCCAAGGATGATTTTCAAAACTACGTCAAAGCTAATGATGCGGTTTATAGAATGATATTGCAAAATCAATCAAAACTTGCAAAATCAAATTACCAATTTAACGGTCATGCTTTCAAAATTCATGAATTCCAATACCGCTTCTACTTCAGGTTCAGGGACACTCCCTAGTAATACCATTACTAACCCGAAGGTAGATTTAAAGGGTATTACCACCCGAAGCGGTGTTGCTTATCAAGGACCCACGATTCCTACTACTTCTTCTTCTCTTCCTAAAGTAGTGAACAGTGAAAGCCGAGGTGGAACAAAGGACACGGTGCCTCCTACTAATAACGGAAGTACCAAAGACGTCCAACCTCCGGTTGTCCAAGTTCAACCCCAAGTACCAAATTCTGAGCCCGTTGTTGCTCCCGTTAGTGCTCCGAAGCCTAACCCGAAACCATCAATTCCATATCCGTCTAGACTTAATGACCAAAAGATCCGCGAAAAAGCTAACAATCAAATTGAGAAATTTTACCAAATCTTTCAAGATTTGCATTTCGACATTAGCTTCGCGGATGCTTTAATTAATCAGGCCTTAAATATATGCCTTGCAGACACTTAAGAGTTTAATCAGTAACAAAGAAAAATTGTTTGAATTGGCTAGAACTCCGTTGAATGAGCATTGCTCGGCGGTTCTCCTCAAAAAGTTACCCGAAAAACTTGGAGACCCCGGCAAATTTCTCATACCGTGTGATTTTCCCGGAATGGATGAATGCTTAGCCTTGGCCGATCTTGGCGCTAGCATAAATCTCATGCCATTATCCGTGTGGAAAAAGCTTTCTCTTCCGGAGCTCACTCCTACTTGTATGACTCTTGAACTTGCGGACCAGTTCTCGAGTCTCCCGAACCGATCAGTATTTTGCCCAAACGTCTACGTAAAAAGTAGTAAAAGTTCCAATTCCCGTCCAAAATTGTAGTCGTAAGACTTTTGATGCCGAACCCCTGAGTTCCCCCTAATTCTCAGGAGGATCCTTCTTCAAGACCGTAAGTGCTTTGATTTGATGTTTACGAAGGAGAATATGACTCTTCGTGTTGAAAAGAGCCTTAGTTGTATTTTTTTTTGGTAACATTCAATCTTGATCAAACTTCGAGATACTCCTCTAATATGATGTAATAAAATCGTGTTCACCGAATCGACTTCATTGATATGGCTTGTGAGTAGTATTCTCAAGAAATTCTCGGTTTCTTCGATGTGATTGCAAGTGGCAATCCTACTCCTTATTATGACCCGATCGTTTCTACCTCTTCTCCGACTCTCACCTCCCTTAGGGATTATTTGTGATTTCTTCTCGATGAAGACGACGCTTTCCTCGCTCTTGAAGATGATCCAAATTCACCGGAAGTTGATCACTCTTATTATGACCCGGAGGGGGACATTCTTCTTCTTGAAGCATTTCTCAATGATGATCCATCATTACCCCCTCCCACTCAAGGAAATTATTTGCCTAAAATTCGAAAAAAACTCAAAGTTTGTGAAGGTAAAAATGATAAATCTTCAATCGATGAACCTCCCTAGGTCGAACTCAAGGACTACGCACCACATCTTGAGATACGCAATTTTTTAGAGGGTGACGACAAGTTTTTCCATCATAATTGCTAAATACTAGAGTTTCGATGAAACAAGCCTGCTTCTCATAAAGGTTTTGAAGTCACACAAGCGAGCCATCGCTTGGAAACTCTCCGACATTAAGGGTATTAACCCGAAATTTTGTACTCACAAGATTCTTATGGAGGATGATTTCAAACCAGCGGTCCAACACCAAAGAAGGGTCAATCCTAAAATCCACGAGGTGAAAAAAAGGAGGTTCTTAAACTCCTTGATGCATGATTAATTTACCCTATCTCGGACAGTCCTTGGGTAAGCCCCGTGCATTGTGTACCGAAAAAGGGTGGCTTTACCATTTTTGAAAATGATGAAAACGAGTTAATTCCTACTCGGTTGGTTACGAGATGGCGTGTATGCATTGACTACCGAAATTTAAATGACGCCACTCGTAAAGACCACTTTCCATTACCATTTATAGACCAAATGCTTGAGAGACTAGCAGAAAATGATTACTATTGTTTTCTCGATGGTTTCTCGGGTTACTTTCAAATTCTCATCGACCCTCAAGATCAGGAAAAAACCACATTCACATGTCCTTATGGAACGTTCGCCTATCGTCGCATGCCTTTCGGCTTATGCAATGCACCGGGCACGTTCCAAAGGTGTATGATGGCTATTTTTCATGATATGATCGAAAAAACGATGGAAGTCTTTATGGACGACTTCTCGGTCTTTGGGAATTCATTCAAAACTTGCCTCTCCTATTTGGACAAGATGCTTAAACGGTGTGAAGACACCAATCTTTGTCTAAATTGGGAAAAGAGTCACTTTATGGTCAAGGAAGGAATTGTCCTTGGCCATAAGATTTCCAAGAACGGGATTGAGGTTGATAAGGCTAAAGTTGATGTTATTGCTAAGCTACCTCATCCCACCACCGTCAAAGGAATTCGGAGTTTTCTTGGTCACGCCGGGTTTTATCGTAGATTTATTCAAGATTTCTCAAAAATAGCCCGGCCGATGACCCGTCTTCTTGAAAAAGATACTCCGTTCTTCTTCTCCAAAGAGTGTATTGAAGCTTTTCAAACACTTAAGAAAAAATTGACCGAAGCACCAATATTAGTTGCCCCCGATTGGGACCTACCTTTTGAGCTCATGTGTGACGCGAGTGATTTTGCAATAGGTGCTATCTATAAGGGTGCAGTCTTGGGGCAACAAAAAACAAAGCATTTCCAGCCTATACACTATGCTAGTAAAACAATGACCGAGGCGGAATCGCATTACACCACGACGGAGAAAGAAATGTTAGCTGTGGTGTACGCCTTCGAAAAATTTCGGTCTTACCTCATCTTGAACAAAAACATTGTGTATACGGATCACTCCGCTCTTAAATATCTCTTTGCTAAAAAAGATTCCAAGGCGAGATTGCTCTGATAGGTTCTCCTCCTTTAAGAGTTCAAATTCAAAGTAATTAACACAAAAGGAGCCGAGAAACTCGCGGCCGATCATCTTTCCCGATTAGAAAATGAAACGTTTCCTCTCGATACACTTAATATGGTGACTTTTCGTGGTGACTCAAGTACCCCGTGGTTTTCCCATTTTGCAAATTACCACGCGAGGAATTTCATTGTTAAAGGGATATCGTCCCAACAAAAGAACAAGTTTTTCCAGGAGGTTAAACACTACTTTTGGGACGACCCCTATTTGTTCAAAATATGTGCGGATCAAGTAATCCGGCGGTGTGTCTCGGGCCAAGAATCTATTGACATCCTCAAAGCTTGCTATAGTGGACCCACCGGGGGACATTACGGTGCCAGCTACACCGCTAGAAAGGTTTTTGAATCAGGATTTTATTGGCCCACAATTTACCGAGATGCCCATGACTTGGTCACCCGATGTGACACTTGTCAACGTCAAGGAAAAATTTCGCAACGTGATGAAATGCCACAAAATTCCATCCAAGTTTGCGAAATCTTTGACGTGTGGGGCATCAATTTCATGGGGCCGTTCCTATCTTCACGAGGGAACAAGATAACAATACTCGTGTGCGGTTGATACTTGTCGAGAATGGGTTGAGCGAAAGCGCTCGCCCCACCAACGACGCCCGAGGGTATTTGCAAAATTGCTTAACTATCTCATCGCGCCTGATTCGTACCCCTCTGCTATCATAATGATTGTAATAACCCATTTTTGCAAAGACCATCTACAAAGGTCATGCTTAAATATGGAGTTACTCACCGTCTCTCCACCGCGTATCACCCACAAACAAATGGGCAAGTTGAGGTATCTAATCGTGGCTTGAAATGAATTCTTGAAAGGACCATTGGCGAGAACCGTGCCTCTTGGTCGGATAAATTAGATGACGCACTTTAGGCCTTCTGAATCGCTTACAAAACACCTATCGGGTGTACTCCTTACAAGCTCGTGTACGGAAAGGCATGTCATCTACCGATCGAGCACAAGCACAACTCCTAATTGGGCCCATGAAACAAGCAAACTTTGACATTTAAACACGCGGGTCTGATCACCGAAAATTTCATCCAATTGAAATAAATGAAAATCGTGATCAAGCCTATGATAACTCTTTGATCTATAAAGAGAAAACAAAGAGGATCCATGACTCCAAAATCAAAAACCGCGTTTTCAACTTTGGTGATCCGAGACCCCTCTTTAACTCTAGATTGAAAGATTTTCGTCGATGAATCTTAAAGACCCGTTGGTCGGACCGTTCACCATTGCCTATGTCTTTCCATATGGCACAGTCCTAGTTATGCCCCCAAAACTCAAGGCCAAACTTCAAGTTGAATGTTCAAAGACTTAAGCACTACTTTGAGTGGACGTACTACAAAAGGTTGGTCCTAGATCTACTCCAAACCTTCTCCCAGACCAATGAATTTCGGGATATAGGTCAAGCTAGTGACCCAAAACTAAGCGCTATCGTGAGGCAACCCGATGCTAAACCTAGTAGTAGTATTTTAGCAAATGAATACGTGTTTATTTTAATGTGAGGAGGTGGTGCCACTTTCTCCGATTCTCTTATGCTTGTGTTATTCTTTATGTAAAAGTCTAGGATTGTCCTGGATTTTGAAGCTATCTTGCTCATGTTTGTCCTTCGTTCACAAGACTTCAAAATCCTCAGCTTCATTTAGTAAAACTAATATCCAAGACTAATCGACTAGCACGTTTATTCTTTAAGCACACTTTAATAAACGAACTTTTAGATATACGAGAGACACTTCTAAAAACATTAAGGACAAATGTTTAGTTCGAGTATGGGGGGAGGAGGGGGGTCTATCGATTTGATTGTGCCTACATCGTTGTTTTTCCGCGTATCCTTTGTTTTACCACCAAAATACCAAAAAAATGGAAAAAAAATAAAAAATTTAAAAATAAATAAGTTGTTTTGTCACAATTTTGAGTTTCCTGCTGGGTAGAATAAGAATAAATTTTTGACTCTATGAGGCGTGTTGAGATCTAGCTTGTTCCTTAACTTTAGACTAAGCATTCACGAATCTTCACAAGAACGAAAAATAAAGGTTTAAGTATGAGCTGGATGCTAAAACAAGGATTATTTGGAAATTTTAAGAGCTCATGTATGTAATTTGTGGCCTTTTCTCCCATAAGCTCCTAACCGGACTAATAATACGTGCTATTTTTAGAAATTAAACTTAAATCAACAATTTTTATGTAGTTGATAGCAGTAATTTTAGTCTTAGTTTAAATTTATACTTGAATTTTTCAAAAAGAAGTCTTCTCTAAAGAGTGTGAATAATATAAATATATAATATATATATATAAATATAAATTTAATATATATATATTATGATATATATATAATAATATATATATATAAATCTTAATATATATACATACATATATAAATAGTGAAGTGATGAAAAAATAGAAGAAAGGAGAGAGGAGAAAGGAAGGGAAGGAAAAGAAAAAAAAGGAAAGAGGAGGGAGAGGAAGAAAAGAAAGAAAGAATGAAAAGGAAGAAGTGAAAAAAAGAAGGGGAAGAAAGAGAAGAGGAAGAAAAGAAAGAGAAAGGGAAGAAAGAAAAGGAAAATGAAAGAAAGAAGGTAAAAGAGAAGGGTAAAGTGAAAGAAAGAGAAAAAGAAAGAAGAGAAAAAGAAAAGAAGGGGGAAGATAAGGAAGAAAAAAGAAGGAGGAAAAGAAAAAGAAAAGAAAGAAAAAAGGGAAGAAAGAAGAAGCAAAGAAGGGGAAGAAAAAAAAGGAAGGAAAAAAACAAGGAGAAGGGAGAAAAGGGAGAAGAAAAAATAAAAAGGAGAAGAGAAAAGAGGAGAAGAAAAAGAAAGGAGGAAAAGAAAGGAAAAGAGAAAAGAGAAAGAAAAGAAAGAGGAGAAGAGGAAAAAGAGGAGAGGGAAAAGGGAAGAAGAGAGGAAAGTAGGAAAAGAGAAGGAAAATGAAAGGAAAGAAAAAAAAAGGGGAATGGGAGAAAGGAAGAAGGGAAAAGAAGAGAAAGAAGAAAGGGAAAGAAGAAAGGGTAAAAAAAGAAGTGGGGGGGGAGGAAAGAGGAGAAGGGGAGGAAGGAGAGAAAGAAAAAAGAGGAAGAAAGGAAAAATGATGATAATAAATAAAACTATGGGCGTGATGAAAGTTTGGTTGCATCTTGCCGGCTCACAACCGATGTTACAGCCTTCTAAAGAAAGCCCATAGTAAGAATAATAATCTGAGACTGATAAAAGTTTGCTGCATCTTGCCGGCTCACAACCGATGTTGCAGTCTTCTAAAAGGTCATGGGTTACAATTGCATCGTGGTTATGTTTAATGTTAAGTGTGAATTAATAATTGTAAGGAAAATCTCTTTTTGTTAAATTTAAATATGCTTTTGAACTTTGACTATTTCATTTTAAGTTTTAAATAAGCTATGTATATACTGGATCAACATAAGAGTTTTTTAAAACAAAGTTCCTGTAATCCCGATACATATTCACCAGTGGGTGTCAAAAGCCTGGTCACGTTAGCCGCACGTTGGGATGGCCTAACGAAAGTCGCTACATGGGATGATCTCGCCTTCACACTCATATTCTCGGTAGAACGAGAAGCAAAAGGATTTTGTAAAAACGTTGATTCCATGTTGATACAATTACAAAAATGGCACATACACCAAAGATATAATATTGTCCGGGAGTGAAAAGTTACACGAAGTTGCAGAATATGATAGTTTAAGCAATCTTGACTTATATTTAACGGTGATTTCGTTTTAAGCTTAGTTGGGACAAGTGAAAAATTGGGGAAGATGAATTTATCCTTTTTGGGGCATTTTAGGATTGAAATGCGTCTTGTTCTATGATCCCTAACTGTTATGAAAATAACGAAAGTCAAATAAGTTAGTTAGTTGTGTAAAAAGAAAAGTACAAAAAATGAGAAAAGGAAAAATACAAAAATATGTGTAGGAATAAGTGTATATCTTTAAGAATGGTAAAAATGGGGCTTTTCAAAGCTATTGATTCTTTAATTCCCCTTGATGAACACTTAGCTACTTTTTGAGGTAATTAGTCGAGGGGGATTTAGATTCTTAGCTTTCTAAGTGCTTACTTATAGCATTGCGTGAGGACACGGCAATATCTTAGTATGGGGGATTTTGGTATGTGCTTAATTACACATACCATTTTCCATTAAAATCGGACTTAAATGAACAAAAATGTAACAAAAATACATTGTATTTGTATATTTTGCATTTGTATTATGCATGTAACGGATATCTAAGAAAAGGACAAAAACGAAGCCAAAACGACAAAACCGAGCATGAGAACGGAAAGAGCGTGAAAGAAAAGTCAAATCAAAGCATCAAATGTCAAACCAACAAACGACTTTCCATTGCATTCCTCGTTGGGGATAACGACCCGGGAATCACACTTCTGGAGTTTCTCATTGTCATTGACCGACTTACTAAATCCGCAATCTTTGTACCAATGAGGGAAACTGATCTCCTGGAAAAACTAGCAAGACTGTACCTGAAAGAGGTAGTCACGAGACATGAAATACCTGTCTCAATCATTTATGATCGTGACCCTAGATTCGCATCAAATTTCTAGAAGTCTCTCCAGAAGGCTTTGGGTACTAACTTGGACATGAGTACTGCATATCATTCACAGACTGACTAACAAAGCAAGAGGACAATTCAAACTCTCGAGGATATGCTACGTGCTTGCGTGATCAAATTTGGAAAGGGTTGGGTTAACCATTTGTCATTAGTCGAGTTCTCATAGAACAATAGTTATCATGCTAGCATAAAGGCTGCGCCATTTGAAGGACTTTACGGTCAAAAGTGTCGTTCACATGTTTGTTGGGCCGAGGTTGGGCAAGTACAACTCACCGGTCTAGATTTAGTTCGAGAGACAACCGAGAAGATCATCCAAATCAAGCAAAGAATGCAAGCCGCTCGTGATCGACAAAAGAGTTACGCCGAATTAAAGCGTAAGCGGAATATTAGCTTAAATGTACATATGGAATTTCAAGTTGGAGATAAGGTTATGCTTAACGTTTCGCCTTGGAAAGGGGTCATACATTTTGGCAAACGGGGGAAGTTAAACCCTAGATACGTTAGACCTTTCAAGGTGTTGGAACAAGT
>BQNB010047481.1:0-43089 GCA_026074375.1 Tanacetum coccineum | reverse complement strand
AAAAGCTTTAACATTTATGATAAGTAAATACAGATTATCAGGTGGCAGTGCCGAAGGGGATATCAGTAGAGATTTTTTAAACAAAAGCTGGAGGTGGTTGAGCAACATCCTAGACGGCAATACCAGAAGTAGGTCTTTCGGTCATGGTAGGAGGAGGAACATCCGGATACACTGCCAACAGCTCATTCATCGGCAAGTCACAAGAATCGACAACCTTCTGGACATATGGATAAGACGTAGTGAAAAGATCTCGGTGCTTCGACTCCCATGACTTCGACCCCTCAGTATCCAAATCTTGGGTCTCAGAAAGGAACTGTGCAATCTCATCCTTAGTCTTACCGAGGCTAAGTCCTCCTAACCACCCAGCAGTGTAGCACAATTGAACCGGGGTAGCCAAGCTCTTCCGATACTCAACACTTGTGTGCAATCTTTTGACCACCACATATATAAACTCGCGGACAAGCTTCTTGCGGTCAGCCTCGGCCTGAGCTACCTTACCCAAGAGATTTAGTTTTTCACCCTCCAACACCTTAACCTTCTCCTCGGCAGCCACCAGCTGCTGAGTCCTCGGCTCAAGATCCTTCTCTAAACCCCGGATCTTCTCCACTTGATCCGAGGCAGTTTCTCTCCATTCATCCCTCTCCCGTTCTAAATCTTTCACCCTGTCCAACAACTCTTTTTCTCAAGGTAGACATTCAGAATGGACGCTATCCAGCAACAGTCCGAGCCCAAAGAAAGCCTAAAGGGCAATCAGACCCGACATCACACCAACCGCACGCACGAGTACCTCGGCCAACGCATAAGTAAGTCAAAGTAAGGCATTAATTCTTTATTTAACATTACATATTTAGTATTGCGTCACCAATTCTCAACTAATAACACAATACTGGGGGGACATGTTCATGTATGTGTCGGACACATTGTGTCGGGCATCACTTTGTTGCCGGATAGTACACGCCGGAGTATATAGCCGGACGATAAATAACGACACACTTGGAAAGTGACATAGCATGGCTAGAAGGCGACACGGGAAACGCGCTGCTCCGCAGATTGTCCTCATACTAAGAGCCAAATCTGACTCTGTTCCTGGCACACTAGGCCGTGGGTCCCCTCACATGTCAGTCGTACGTCAAGTGCCAGGTCAACGGCTAGTGACATCACCAATCAGGTACAACTTTGGGTAGTATAAATACCCAAAGACATTCTACTGTTTCACTATGTTTTTCCTTCTGACAATACTTACTCTGACAATACTATTCCATCAGTATCAAGACCATTCTCTTACTCTCACGCCGGAGTTTGGTCCTGGGGTCAAACCCGGGACGAGGCTAACGCGTGTTGTTTCCTTGTGTGTAGGTATCATCCCCGTTGGTGGCCGGAAGGTGTTCCGGAAAACCGAAAGGTCACCGTAGCAAGATTTTACCTCAACAACTTATATTGTTGGGCTAACGACTAAATGATGATACTTTAACTTAATTGGGCTTAACTAATAATTTTTTGGTTAAATTGAGTATATATTTTTTTCAAGGTTTTCGTCTTTTCGACAACTTTAAGGTGGTGGTTGTTAAAGAATCAAATTTTTATTGCAAAGGTTTGTTGATAATAATTTATTGAATCAAACTTTAAGTAATGACTGTGTATCAACTTTTTTTTTAGAGTGTATTCGTCTTTTTAGGATTTGTCATCCAATGTTGATAATTTATTGTTGGTTAAATACTTCTGTAATTCTCTTAACTACGACTCTTGCGGTTATTGTTAACAAAATCCTATTCTTCATATATAACGTAGCTCAAAGATAGGTACGTCCCTAAATATAACTACAAATATCATGATTGAAATTGGTTTGGTAGCTTACTTTCCTGAAATATTAAAAAAGGAATTGGACATCATTTGCATCACTATCAAACCTAAATTGGGCTAGATACCTATTTGAGGTAAAACCTCACTATAAAGTAGATGGGCCTCGTGTATCATTTGGTCCAAAATTGTCGATAAGTTTAGATACAAGATTTTATTCTATTTGATTTTCTACTGCTCTATTGCAAAGAGGACATAGAATAGACGGAATGTCAATTCCAACGGAAGAGAACATTATTACATCTTGTAGGCCCAAAGCATTCCACACAAACTTCCAGGCGAAACATTTATTTTTATTGGCAAGGAATCCTTATCACAACGAAGTCGCTGCATTGGCTTTAGGGAGAGGAAGTTCATCAAATGTAGAGCGCGCGAAGATTTGACAGAATACAAAACCAGAGCCTTCTAACACTCCAACTCCTACGGATCCCTCAATGTTTGAGAGAAAAGACCTACGAAACTAATTGGGCAAAAGCAAATTAAAGGATTTCCTTGACTGTATAATTCAACTTTAAGTTAATGACTGTATATCAACTTTTTTTTTAGAGTGTATTCGTCTTTTTAGGATTTGTCATCCAATGTTGATAATTTATTGTTGGTTAAATACTTCTGTAATTCTCTTAACTACGACTCTTGCGGTTATTGTTAACAAAATCCTATTCTTCATATATAACGTAGCTCAAAGATAGGTACGTCCCTAAATATAACTACAAATATCATGATTGAAATTGGTTTGGTAGCTTACTTTCCTGAAATATTAAAGAAGGAATTGGACATTTGCATCACTATCAAACCTAAAATGGGTTAAACACTTATTTGAGGTAAAACCTCACTATAAAGTAGATGGGCCTCGTGTATCATTTGGTCCAAAATTGTCGATAAGTTTAGATACAAGATTTTATTCTATTTGATTTTGAAAAATTTCTCTCTTAAAGTTTATCTATACGTGAATAACCGAAATGGTGAAATGTTATAACAAGTTTATCAATTTTTGAAGAATAACATACTTTACTAAAGATTGGTTCTAAATATCCGAGGGTTAGTAACCTGTGAAAAGAATATATACTACACATTTTATAAAAGGAAAATGTGATTGGTGCATTTGTAAAAATGATTGGATGAAATGATGAAAGAGAAAAAAATAAAATTTTACTTGTCATTTTTATGTTTAAGTAGGATAAAATTGTAGGACGATATAACAATGCTCAAAATTATATATCTTTCGACATTTTCTTCTTACATGTCTTCCTACTAGGGGTGTGCAGGAAACCGAAAAACCGAACCTAAACCGAAAAGAACCGAATAACCGAAACCTAAAAAACCGAAACCGATTGAAAAACCGATGGTTCGGTTTTTGGTTTTTTAAAAACTAAAGTTTTTGGTTCGGTTTGGTTTTAGCAACCGATCTTTATAAACATGAAAACAAAAATTATTTCTAATCGAAGCTAAGGGATGATGAATATGCTCCGCTAGATTAACTATATCATGTCTAGTAACTACTTTTTGTTTCAATACTTCTTGAACATGCCATTTAGGACACACAATAAGTTCTCTTCTAGGAGTTTTTTGTGTTCATTAGGTTTTATCGTTGTTATTGTGTTGCTTTATAACACATTAACAATTTTTTTAGGATTTTATATGGTCATTTGTTTCTTATTATCATTGTTGCGTTTTTTGTTTTTCATGTTTGAATTGTTTCTTTAAAGCTTTGAAGGTGTTGGTTTATGGTATATTCCAAATCGACTTTGTAAAAGTAAAGCTCGATAAATCGTATAGAAACCGAAAAAACCAAAAAGCCAAACCGAATATAAACCGAAAACCAAAAAACCGAACCGATACAAAACCGAAACCGAATGGTTTCTAAAAATCAAAAACCGAAATTTTTCGGTTCGGTTTCGGTTTTATACAAAAACCGAACCAAACCGAACCATGCTCACCCCTAGTGTTTGATATATCATACATGATATATTTCGTACGTATATCATATATAATAATATAATATCATATATGATATTGCTTTTTCATATGTATATGGCATCTGATTATCATATATGATGTTTTATTTTTTTCAGGTGACTGTTTATTTATTCTTTTATTTTCATTTTTATTTTTTCAGAGATTGAAAGGTGCGTATTAAAGGAGGAAAGAGAAAGCGATTAAAAAAGGTATGAGGAACTGGAATTCATGTTCATTGTGTGGAGGTACTAATCCTAACAAGAGTACGCGCATGGGTATGTTTAAGGATCAAGATGAAATCGTCGTGGCTCAGGATGAAGTTGTTCAAGAAAAAGTAATTTTGATTGAAAATGAAAAAGAATTGATTTAAGAAGAAGAATAGTAGTTTCAATAATAAGAAGGTTTTGGTTTAATCATGAATTCAGCAGACTCTTTGTTTTTATGTCTTTTGATTATGAATAAATGTTTATCATATATGATATCCTAGGTATATCATATGTGATTTTACATTAGATTACTTTCTATTTGAGTTATCATATATGATATTGTTAAAAAGTACTCTTTTGATTATGAATAAATGTTTATCATATATGATATACTGGTTCATCACAATCGATTTTATATTATTTCTTTTTTGTTTTGACTAATCACATTTGATTTTTGTATTTTACAAGTTTGAATCATTCCATCATATATGATTTCTGAAAGAAATCATATATGATACAACTCTATAACCTATATAAAAGAAGCTTTTGAAACTATCATCTTGCCCCAAAATTAAAAAAAAACTCCACGTGGATAAGAGAAAAATAATCAACGGCTGTGAGAAATAAAAAAACCTTGAATCTACTACCGTATAACCCTACATTTTTTAATTCATAACTTTGAATCAAACTTCATAAACCCTGGATCTTTGGATCCATTACTTTAATCAAATTCATAAAATCAAGAACAAAAACCGACTCGAGATTGAACTCAAACCAGAAATCGATTGAAAAACCACAAATCAATAAACCCTAATAAAACTCAAATTCATTGACGGTTGATTTATTGAATCAGAACGTTTTCATTCAACATTCCATCAATCAATTATATTATCATCAACCTAAACATGCGATTCAATGGTTTATTTTTGTGTTATGCGATTTAATGTAAGTTTTTTTACCAATCGTTTGTTTAATTCGGGTTTTTTCATATTTGTTAGTTACAGAAAAAGTTGGCTTATGACATATAAGTTGAAAAGAAATAAGCTCATAACCCAATAAATAAGCGCACATATAAGTTGAAAATTTGTTGATTGTAGACAAGTATAAACGCACATATTTTGGGTGTGAGCGGTGAAGATGGAAATGTATGTTTATATAATACTATATTGAAGTTTATGATTCAGCTACTACTGCTGCTGAAAATGCAGGTGATTATTAATTTAATGTATTCTTTATGTGGCTGAAAATGAAATCCCAATCACCTTTGTATTATGTTGGATTGTGGTATTCAAGTGATGGTTTTATATTGTGCAGAAAAATGCAAGGGTGTCCGAAATGGCTTGATCATGATAATGATATTTTGATCTATGTGGGATTAAGGTATGGAATACCCAAAGTAGTCTTTATGCGAAAAACAGGAGACCCTTAGTTGATATATTGTTTGTAGTTGTAATTCTGTAGCTCAAAAATCTTTTTATTTGTTTAAATCTTGTGAATGGTTTCCAATATTTGCAAGATGATGCCAATTTATTGACAGCGTGCGGTGATCATAGTGTAAGTAGCTAGGATCAACTTTAAGTATTATTCTCATATCAATATTAGTATAAGCAGATGGTTTAATGATGTTCATTTTTTTTACTGTCCATACATATTAAAGTATGGGATGTTCAAGAAAAAAAATATATCGCAATACTAACGAGATACACCGGAAGTGTAAAATCAATCAGTGTTCATCCCTCCAACGATGGTATGCTTATGATTCTCTAGGTCTATTTTTTCTATCTTAATAATGTGTAGGTTCCTGAGCTGAACATGTATTTACGTATTCCAGATGTTATTGTATCTGGTTCACGAGATGGTTTTGTTGCTTTATGGGACTTAAGGGGATGTCAGCGTGATAATGCCTTCACCTTGATTAACTATTTATCCATGCTTTGTTATGTTGCAGGATAATCGCTTTCACATATTAATTAGTAAGGATGTTGTCGATGTTGAAGTTATCTGTTATGTTGAAGAACTTAAAAGCGTTCAAGAGTTAAGGTTTGTTTGTCTTTTCTGAGTTAACCTCTTGCAAGAGATTTGATGTGAAAGTCTAGAAGTGATATAATTTGATTATCAGATGAAAAGTGAAAGAATGATCATTTTCTTGCTACAGGTGACAAGTTTCTGGTTAAATAACGGGATATGGATAAAGCCAGTTTTTTTGACAACAATTGATGAAGAGGGTAGTTTAACGATACTCATAGAATGCTTTCTTTTCAATATGATCTTTCTGATACACGTTTTGCCTTTATACTAAGCAATAATGTTGGTTTATTCGCAGGTTGCTCCTTGCATTCGATTTAACAAGGAAGGAATTATCATGGTTGTATCAACAAAAGAGAATGGCATCACGATTTTGGCTAATCCAAACGAGATTGGGTTACTACAAACCATGGAAATTTGTCGTTCATTTAACCAATCTAGAGTAGAAGGTAAATAGTTTTTTATCCTCTTTTTATAGTTCATACTTAGGTTTGTACTTACTGAATTCTATGCTCTTTGTATGTACAGAAGAGTGTTTGGGCCAGACTATTACATCAGTGTGTTTGGACGTTTGGCAGTCGAAATGCATATAAAAATTGGCACCGTGAAGTTCAAATATGATGAAAACGTTACTATGATGCAGCAGCCTCAACAAGCATGAGAAATTCATATTTGGCCCGTTCACACCTGCCACTGCACAGAAGGCGGTAACTTTTTGGAACAAAGGGTTAACCCAAGCTCAAGACTGGGAGAACTTGGCTGATACTTAGCGACCTCAATATCACGATGAAGGTGCATTTTTTAATCTTGACTCATACTTCCTGTGTTTAAAGTTGTAGTACTCAATGAAACAAAAGATACAATGACTAAAAAGGACAGTTCTTATGAAATAAAATAGATGTTAAAATTCTCAGAATCTTTACAAGAATGGGTAAACAAGTAAACTCAATTTGTTACACGTGATATGAAATAGACTGGACCCGCAAGTAATAAGAAACATAATCTGTTTATTGTATTACGGATTAAAGTCACAGTAATAGGATGGCAACTCTTCAGAAAGCAAATCCAAACATTTGCTTAAGTCCCCATTAACATTCTAATTTTTTTTTTGATATCAATATTATGGATTTCGGCGATGCGATATCGAGTAAATTTTTAGCTAATTGTTGCGTCAGTATTGTTTTGGTATTTATACTAGAGCAAAAAAAATTGCTGAAGAACATTAGGAAGAAGTTGCAGCACTTAAATAATGTGAAGTCCTATATGATTATCAAACTGAATATGATAGTGATGGTTCTTTCGAATGCTATTCGTACGATAATTTACATTGAGCGCACTTTACTGAGAAGTCGCTTAAGTGGAATATTTAGATTGTGTAATGTATTTTTTGTTTTTAACATTTATATGCTATGGTTCTCTTTAAAAATTTACATCAGCATTAGTGACCATGTGTGTATTCTTTTGGCTTTCTGTTAGTTCAGTTATTGTTGTGTTGCGTCGACATACTTTGTGTATGCAGATTTTTAACACCCATAATTGAATCTATACAGGGTAACGTGATCAAGTCCGACAACGGGTAACGTATTGACAGTTGAATTATGTTTTGTGCAGGTCTAATCCCAATAGATATCATAACGATGATGATGACAGTGAGTGACATGGAGGCCGGTTTTGATGGCATCATGCGGGAGGAGAAACACAGGTTATTGAGTTAGATTAATTTTAGGCCAGTTTGTCACTTTATTGCATTTATTTCTATAATCATAATTAGAGAATCAGTTAATAGCATAAGTATTTTTGCGATTTTTTTTACGTCGATGTTCAATTAAAAATTCACAGATATGTTTACATGCTTGATGTAAAACCTTGAACGCTATTATACGTAAGATTATATGTATTATATTACTACTTGAACATAATTGTGTATGCTATAGTAGTGACAACCTCGATGTTGCTGTGATTCATTTTAATGTTTGAATAGTTCAAAAGTTGTGTGCTGCGTTGTATGATTTATTGTGTTGATTGTGTACATGTTTTGTGTCGTGTAACTTTGTTCTGTACAAATCACATCATATTAAAAATCATCGCGACAAAGTATATCTTGGAAACATGGCTTATAATGTGTCATGGCAGAGATGTGTTGTTTCTCGCGGACAACATGTGTGCCTCTCCAACATGCTTGACCGAAATTCATTGCATGTATGTTGAATCCTTTACCAAATGTTTTTTTATCTCAACGCTTTAATATGTTTATGAAGCACATGCCTTAATTTCTACCAGTTTTACTAATTCTATTATTAGTCCTGTTCATATTTCAGTCATCTCGCCACAAATCTTCACTGATTCGTATGCTTGATATAGCTTGCAGATGTTTCGTTCCAAGGAGTTGCTTAGGAAAACATGTAACATTGGCACGCGAACTCATGGAGGACGAAGCCGAACAGTTTTTGTTGCATGATGATATGATGATGCCAACGGGACATTCAAGGATGTCATTGAAAAATCATCGATAGATGATATATTTTAGAACATTTAAACAGATTTCTGAAATAGTAGTATATTGTATCCTCTCTATTGAAGAATGCGAGAAGTTGAGTAATATGTATCATGTGTTGAACGTTTTAAGAGAAAAAACGCAAAACTACATTTCTTTTATGAACATCGATTTGAAAATCACCGCAAAGTTGGTGTGGTAGTTGCATTATGGGAATATTATCAAAGCAAACATATTACATATGCATATATGCTTATTTATATGCATTTTTTAATACGTCATTTATATGTATCTTTGCTTTTCAAATGGCCAACTTCAGTCATTCTCAAACCAGTTGAGTTGCTACCCTGCTAAGCTCGAGCTCGAATTTGACGAGAGTTGAATTGAGCCTTCATAAGTGCAAAATGTTTTAGTATATAAATAAATGCATACATATAAGGTAACGTCAATGATGTCGTCAACCATCGCTTAATTCTAAAAAGAACACCAAAACAACTACGTGTTGTAAATGATAACATAAAATAAAAATCCGTTCAACTTATCTAAATGATAGGCAATAGTTAAAACAACCAAAAATGATATCGAACAACTATCAAAATGCAAATGTTTCTTTGAACAATTTATAATTTCTATTAATTATTTTTTCTATTACTACGTTAGATCATAACAAATTATACTATGTTATGTCATATTTATTCTTTGCTACATCAATGTTTCACAATATTATCTTATAAACTCTCTTGCTAATTACACTTATTTGTCCACATTACATCAACCATAACTTATCTAAATGACACGCAATTGGAACAACAAAAAACAATAACAAACAAGTATCAAAGTATACATGTTTCTTCCAACAATACCTTAAAGCTCCCCGCCCAACGGGCGGGCCTTGAAACTAGTTTCCTATATAATAAAAAGACATGTGATTTACACATCATAATTACTGAAAAAAATGTTTTTACTCTGTAACAGTTTTATTTGTTTTTTTTTTTTTTTGGTTGAGTTACTCATCATAGATTATCAACTAAAATTAAAATAAGAGACGTGCTTTCCATGAAGTTATTTTCCAGTCATCTTCACATGAAGTTATTTTCCTAGAGAAACATGTGATATACACATTAGTTTACCGTAAGAAAAATCTTTCACATGTTGTAACAATTTTGTTTGTCATTTTCTGTTTGTTTTTTTTGAATTTCTCATCAATGATCGACTAAAATTAGAATGACACATGCTTTTGGTGAATTTATTATTTAGTCATCTTCTTTGTCTTACAAAACATGTGATTTACACATGCTAATTACTGATAAAAAAAATCGTATTATATGATGTAACGGTTTTAATTGTCATTTTCTATTTTATACTATGTATTTAATTGCTCATCGCTAAAATTAGAATGGTAAACATGTTTTTCATGAAATCACATGTTATTCATCTTCTTTGTCCCGAAAGACATGTGATCGACATCTTGGGAGGAGAAAGAGGGGGGCAACGTGCGGGGGGCAGCGTGGGGCACATGCCTCTTAGCGAAAAAATTATAGTGCAAATTGTTTAAAATATCTAGTTTTTCTTATAAGTTGTCATGTTAACGAGCCGATTTATAATGTAGTTTTTTTAAACTTATTAAAGTTTACTCATCGACCATAAATTTATAACTCCGCCCCTCATCGACATACATTTTCTAAGTTAAACTTTATATAGGTATAAATGTATAATGTTGCACTCACTTTCAGCATTTGATGGTGAGCACAAAAAACATGAGGTGAGTTTGTTTCTTTGCATACCATGAGGGCCAACTAATCTCACATAAAGGGTCTTATTTTGAGGTGATAGGGTCCACTAGCTTTTTGTGGTACCATTAGCTACTTTTATTGTATCCTACCAAATGAAATGGGTTATGTGATGCAACTTTATGGTTTTCATTCTTTTTCAAGTTTGGTTGATCTTTTCTTTTCATATTATCAAACAAAAATGATTAAAAATTTGTTCCTTTTGAGATTCATGTGATCTTTCAAAAGTTGTACCACTTAATTTTGATACATTTTAAGGAAGAAAATAGAAACCGAGAAGAGAGAAACTAATCATAGAACATGGTAAATTTAGATGGTTTGAATGATCAATATCAAGACATAACAATTTTATTGTTTATCAATACCGTCTTTAAAAGTGGACGAAGTGGATGACTGCTCAAGGCCTCTATATTTTGAAGCCCCAATGTGTATGTTTAGTGTATAAACAGCGGCGAACGTAAACATCAGTCGTAGGATGTGCCCATTCAATTTTTCTTTACAGAAGTTGTTAGTTCGTCAATTTTAAGTTGGGTGTGCACTAATATTTAAGTAGGGTGTTCACCAAATTATAAAAGTGTGCACTTTGTATTACACTAACAAAATGATAAAAATAAAACCATTCTACACTACGAATGATTTTCAGAAGATATGCACACCCTGCGCCTTAAATGTGTCCGCCTCCGTGTATAAACTGTATACCTAGTTATTTACTTTATCCATCTTAAAATTATTATCCTTCGACAAAATACACACAGTTTTAAAAAGTGCATTTATGACTGTTTTTTCTTTCTTACTTTTTAACAGAATGACAGTTTTGCCATTAGCTAATTAATTAAAGTTTTTTTTAAAGTTTGTAATAATAATTTCAAACAAAAATAATATAGTCTACTTGATCAAATTTCTTTATCTATTTTTAGTTATAAACAATTAAATTAAGACATTATAAAAAGGATTACATAACAACTTTACTTAAATAGTTCCTATTTTGTATACAAATACAACACCTTTTCATTTAGCATTCGAGACCTCACAATTTTCGTCCAGAGCAATCAGAAAATCAAACACGACTCTATTGTTCATATTACTATTTTAAATTGTACTAAACTAAGAATTTGGTACTAAAATAAATATGTACAATCGATTAAGAAGGAAAAAAATGTAGTCTATTCTCAACTAGTCGAACCATGCGTATACTCATGCTGCTAGAGTTGTTCCCACCTACACATCTCAACTTACAAAAAAGGGCAAATTTATTTAAACTATTAATTACGTCATATATCATTTAAAAAGAAATACAGAGTTGAATCATGTGAAAATCAATACCATCGCCACTTCATATAAACTATAAATAGAATAGAGTTTTTTAAGGAGTAATATATTAACATACGATATAACTATCATCAAATACCAAAGGGTCTAGTGGTAAAATGTCACGCTTTCAAACAAAAAGTCAAATGTTCAAACCCTAATAAGTGTATACATTTGAAGGTGACCAAAATAGTGTCGAAAACGGTCTCGAGATGAACTTGATAAAACGACGTACATCTAAGTCAACAAGGTTTGTTTTGTCAAGAACCTGAACAGGAAAAACAATATCAGTTTATACTAACACAGTATACGAGAGATGACATAGTTTTTCATTTATTTTATTATTTTGCACTAATTTTGGCAAAATGAAAATCAATATTTTCAATGTTGTTTGGGCAAAAAAGACATGGTTTTTGATGTTCATTATGGACTTATGGTGAGCATTGATAAGAGGCTTAGGTGTAGTAACGCCGGCAACGGCACCGGACACCGGCGTTGGCCGGCCAACGCGCGTTGGGGGCTATTTTAAAAAAAAAACAAAATCATTTCCCCCCCTCCCCTCCCAAACGGCTATATAAATGTTTTTAATTTCCCCCCTTATTTTTAAAAAGTTACAAAACACCCCTAACGTAGTTTATAAAAATATTAATAAATTTACATAACATCTCCCAGAACGGTATTTTTTAAAAAAAAAAAATTAACCCCCCCCCCCCCCCCCCCCCCCCCCCCACACAACTCATTATAAATAATCCAATACCTCTATATTATTTTCTCACAAAAAAACACACATTTACAACAAAAAACACATTACAAACTCTTTCACAATGAATCAAAATCAAATTGGTCGAATCGTTTTTGATATCGATGAGGAAACCGACGCATTCTATTTTAATTTCGGATTATTTTTTTAATGTGTGTTTTTTTTAGTATTGTAATGTGTATTTGAATTTAATGAATGAAATGATTAGTTTGTTAAATGAATGAAATAATTGAAGGGGGTTTTATGAAAATAAAGAGGTGATTGGTGTTATTTGGTGTTATGATAAAAAGAGTGGTGTTGTGTTGGTGTTATGCTGATGTGGCGCTGACGTGGCAGTAAAAAATGGTGTTATAATGTTATGACACCTGGGGCATGATATTTGCATAAGGCACAACATGGAATTTGAAGCATAAAATGTCACAAATTGTTTATTTTTTAATAAATATGACCTTTTCTTCTAGTTAAATTTTCGCATCATTCTATAATACCAACTTTTGGTGAAAAAACAAAAAAGTCCTACGTGTAATTGATACCTATCTTCCTTCACAGTCGATGTTCTTTACTTAATTAATGTTGTTTGTCATTTTTAGTAATTAAAATAGAAGATTTAACATTTTTATTTTAATAAAACTCAAAGTATTTAAGACTATGTACTAAGAGATGGATGACTCGGACAACTCAGTGGAAGACGCGTTCTCCTCTATTACACTCCCCTCACCTGAGGTGTCCTCGACCAAAGTAATGCAAGACTGGATCGACTACATGACCGAGACGTGTAAAGTGTTTTGTGGGCTCAATTTGAATTGCGTGAGTTGTTATTTTGTTTATGTGAGGTATATCTGCGTATAAGTTAAATTTGAGTGGCGGCCGCGGTTATCTTATATTAACGTGGTTGTGAAGATAGTTGTAAAGAAGAAATACTGAGTTGGCATTGATATGATAATGTTAACCGCGATCATAGATCTCCTTATTAGACTTAACCTAAAGAAGGAAGTCATGGAACTCTTTCCTTGTATAATTAGTAGCTAGTTAATATAGAAACTGTTTACTTGAATTACCTAGAATTAAAAAAATTGGCATCAGAAACTAAATTCTAAAAATCAAGAGAACAAAAAACAAACAAAACTAGACGGAGATCATATACAAAAACATATCACACTAGACTTTGACCACAAACTGGAAATCAATAGCTGTCCAGATTGTGACACCCAAATGCATACACGGACTAAAAAACACTTGAACTCATTTTGTATTTTGCTCAATAACTTCTACGAACCAATAACACTTGACATATAGTAAAATATTAGTCTACGAACCAATAACACTTGACATATAGTAAAATATTAGTAACCATGCAATAGACCCCAACCAACATTTTCTCACAATAAATATTCCATAATTCCAATCATTTATTAGAAAAATATGAAATGTACACCTAACCTAAATGTCACTCTTTCTTGACTCTTTATTGACCATCAAATATAATTAATGATCATAACTTAAAAATTACATCATCATCTCATCATTAATGGTATGACTTATATTAAGGATGGTTATTGGTACTTCTCTAAACCATTAACAATAGGTTTTTTCTAACTTGTGCCCTAAGGGCACAAGATAAAAAGCTAGAGACTCACAGAAAGGTACGGAAAAGTACACAGGGATTCACAAATTTTGTGGGTCCTTGTGTACTTTTCTGTGGGTCTTTATGTACTTTTCTGTACTTTTTTTTACTTCTTATCATGTGCCCTAAGGGCACAAGTTAGAAAAACCCTTAACTCCTTCTTATGTTTTTACGATCTTTTTATCTTTTTTTTAATAATTTTATTTATATTTAAAAAAATATAAAACTAAAAGTATGGAACAAAAAATATAAAGTTTAATAAGTCAAAAACATTAAACTGACAAAAAAATATAAAACAAAAATTGACAAAAAAAAAGTATTCCCTCCGTCCCATTTTTATTGTCCACGTTTCCTTTTTGGGGCGTACAAATTTAATTGTCCACTACTAAAAATAGATAAGGAAGTTTGATCAGGTTTGCTATATTACCCTTGTTTGAAAGTATTATTACTTTTGTGTGTTTGATTTTCTGCATTGTATATTTTTGCATATTTTGTGTTTGTGTGATTTTCTGCATTATTACAGTTCGTTGTAGTTTTCTGAGTCGAATACTAAATACGGTGCATTCAACTTCTTGGATACGACGTATAATTTTTTTTTTAAACCAATACAGTTTATTGGACTCTATCATCAATATGACGTATTTAGTTTACTGAATACGGCATATTAGTCTATTTGGCCATTTTCTTTCCTAGCGAATTTATTACAGTTTAAAATGGACGACCCCAACAATACTATGGAAGAGTATATCAGGCTTGAGGAAGAAAAAGCTCGTAGGCGTGGTAAGGTGTATAACTGGGAGACTGCTACGTATGGTAAGATTTAGTATGATGAAGACGTTCACGACCTCATATCTGTTGAAACTGAATTCCCAGCTATAGTCTATAATGACGCGTAACCCACGGTAAGTCCTCTTAACGACAATCAAATTGACTTTAGAATATCGTTTGACGAATCCGACAATGAAGATTGCACTGTGATTTATGACAAAATTTTATTTTCTTATAAAATAATTTCTGTCAACGATTTGAAAACGGATTTGAAAAATGATAATGATAAAGTCAATATGCCTTCGTTTTCGTCATCCGTACCTACGGTTGAACATACTGTAAGTCCTCAACATATCGATGAATTTAATTTGAAAAATGAAACATCATTGTCCGAATGTGATGGTGAGGAACAAAACGTTATATACTTTAATGATCTACTTCCTTTTAACGTAATTTATCCCGATGATTTAAAATCAGGTAAGGACAATGATAATGATAAAATCGATATCAAATAGCCTTCGAGGGATATATCTGTCATACCATCACCTAATGTAATAAATACCGATGTTGATGCCTATGCACAAGGGTCAAATAAGCTTTTGGAAACAAGTCATTATACAATTAGTAAAATTTTCACTGCAAAGAATTTATCAAGGAATTAAATGTTAATATCATGACTTGGAATTGTCTTAACAAAGGGATGCCATTCATTTTTATAATTAAGAATTTGTATGTGCCATTTGGCATCCCGTTCGACCCTAAATTGTTTTATAAGGATGAGATAAAACTGGGGCAAGTCTAACTTAAAGACTTCGCTGTAAAGAAAAGTGCTTACCGGGAGACAACCCGACTGTTTTTAATTCGTTTTATAGAGTTTGTCTTCCCAGACATCAATACGGCGTATCCGCCCCACACCATATGGCGTATTGATTGTCTAGACGTTATCCAATATTTTATTTTTTCTACATTTAAAACATTATTGCCAGTTCTGTCTATACGACGTATATACTATATGATACGACGTATTTATTATATGATACGACGTATTTTGCGGACTGACTCGTACTTAGATACTTTTTATAGGTTTCATACGTTGTATCCTGGTTTTTGGATACGGCATATCGACTACCTGTACAGTTTGTGTTTTTGTTTTATTTTTTTATTAACCGTAGAATACCCGAGATAGGTTTGCATGGTTTTCTTATATGTTGCACATGACCTCACTGGAAAGAAATCAACAAAGATCGGTGGAGTATCTATAATCTGGAATCTAATGTGTGTTGTAGTCATGCTAGGATTCAATCCTGCACTTACAACACACATTTTTGCTCATGAACTCAACATGGAGAATCATACCGAGCAAATATCAGGGGAGTTTCTCGTTCTAACTAATTCTTTTATTTCTTGTTTCTAGCTATTATGTTTATACAACGAGGACGTTGTATAATTTAAGTGGGGGAGGAGAATTAAAACGCTACTTGTCCTATTTTTTCACATTAATATGCTTAAATTATGTTTAAATTTAAAAAAATTGAGCATACTTTTGTGAAATTACTAATTACATAACCTGCACACAAAACCCTTATTCTAGATATTGTGAGGATTCAGCCTTATCCGTTTCCGAATATTTACCGAAATCACACAAAAATATGAGTGTGTCGGTGATGTTGTAGACTTTAAAACTTGGTTTGGTATATCTATTCGAGACCACAATAATGAGTATTATCAATTTAATTGGAGTAACTTGTTTCAAATTGGTAAATTTCTAGGATTACACCTAAAAAGCCTATATATGTTGTGATATTAACTAACCACACCGATTAGTTAACCCCTGTATAAACCTTTTGTTTACTATAATTTTAAGAGTAAGATTCCTCTAGAAAAACTTGTTTAACCATTCCTATTTTCACCAACTATTTATTTCGTTACATCTTTACACCTTAGCTTACCCTGTTAGATTAAGTTCATTTATTAGTTGCCAGTTGCTTTAGTGTAAAGTATGTATTTTCTTAGTTATAAATAGTATGAGGCGTGGCGTGGCGGCATGGTCAAGCCTCGCGCCTTTACGAGCCATGGCGAGTCATGACGTTTTTAAGACGTGACTTAAAGCGGCACAAAATATAAAAATATTTATAAATTTATATATTTATATCATATTTCAAATATATTGAGTTTACAAAAAGTGTCATACATTATCTTTGCATGTAATCTTTTTCATTTCTATATAGAAATATAATTTTTATCGAAATTGAATTCAAAAAAGCCTCAACACATCACGCTTTATCGCGCCTTATCACGTTTTTCACTCCTCATCTCACGTCAACCTTAAGCCTAAGCCTTGGTATACTGCGTAGCGTGGAGGTCACGCCTCGCGCCTTTGCGAGGCCTTAGCGGTGCCATGGTGCGCCTTTTAGAACCATGATTTCATGTGTCTTGTGTCATTTTCTATCTCTGGTATGGTTGGGAAAATTGCACATTGCATTGGGAATGTAAAAATAGTTTAAACTCATGTATTCTTACTACTTTCACAATTATTGGTATATCCGAGTACGAAGAATTATGAAAGAAATTATCCGGAGCTATTATGATCGTGAAGATGGTGAAATTACACCGAGGATTGTAGTATATGTTTGGTTTGTAAACAAATGAAAAAATAAGAAAATCGCTGCAAAAAGAGGAGGAAACTACGAAGATAGTCAGTTCGTTAAAACTTAAACCGATTGTATTATTTGAAGTATCGATTATTCGTTTATACATGTTATAAATCAACGATGTAAAGTTTTGTATAAAGTGGTAGATATAGCCATTTGTTTCTGTAAAAGTATATATAGTATGGATGATTGGGAGTTGACCGTTATGGGAACGACAACTAAGGGTTGTTTTCATTTATCTTTGATCGAAGATATTTTTTGAGTCTGTTTCGTGTCTACTAACATAGAGTAGTCCACGATTTGTATCTTTATCATGGGAACGGTCGGGAAAGTATCTAGCAACTTGTACCTTATTTGTTTGGACTTAATCTATTTGTTGTGTACTTGTAATAGATCAAATAAATGCTTTAACGGAAAATATCCTTTGGGATACATTTTTATAAACTTCTAAAGGCTACTTGAGGACAAGTAGGATTCAAGTGGGGAGATATTTGATGACATCAAATAACGTCTATTTTATAGCATCATTTATCCCATGTTATTAACCCATTTTGTATAATTATTGCAAAGAATTGTTACTTAATCGTTTATATTTAAGAATTGCAGTAATTATGGAGTACCTGGTGAAGATTAACTAAAAGACACGCATTTTGGAGCATAAACGAAGATTTCGAGAAAGTCTACTGATCTGACAGCAATACGCGTATTATTTAGACACTATACGAGTATCCAGACTTTGAACAATCAAAAGACCATGCCTACTTTGAAGAACACGCCGTATCCACATTCAAACACTAGCCATATATAATACTTTGGTCAACGATGAAGAAGGAACTAGTTTTACCTCAATACGCCGTATCCATTAAGAAGATATGGCGTATTCGTGCCTACACTTCACAAATAACACGAAAGGATTGATTGAAGACCCAATACGCCATATCATGAGACATATGCGTATTCACTATTAGTAAGAAAAGATTCTGAAGATATTGAACGTGGTCCTTACTCCAAGAAATCCAAATACGTCGTATCCCACATTGCTCGATATGGCGTATCGACGAGTTTCCAAACTCTATAAATAGACGATCCTAAACTCCGTTTGTAGGACATGCAAGTGAATCTAAACACCACCAAGTCGACAGAGATGAATAAAGGAGCCTAGAAGTCTTGAAAGGCCTCCTCAAGATCATAGGAAACCTTTGTATCTTCGCACAACTGAATACTGCGTTCGATTAAGGTTTTTATTTTAGTCGTTCATATATCAAAACCGTGTGGTGGTATTGTACAATGACTATCGGCTGATACCTTTGAGCGTATCAAGCCATGTTTTGTGATTGATGTTTGTTTGTTCGTATTTGATTTGCTTAATTTATCGTTGATTGTTGTTGGTGGTTATCAATTTATATTGTTTACAGTGCTTAAGTATGCGACATATTATTTCAACTGGCTTTTCTATTTTACCTATTTAAGGTACATAAGTTTCAAAGGACAGACATATCAAACGAAATAAACCGAAATACTCGAAGTCTCGAAAGGTAACAATCATATATCAAAAACTAAGATCTCTGGGTAAGTCACAACACAGCTCATATCCCGAAAAAGCAAACCCCAGTCCTAGCTTAGATACTGCCGAGGAAAAGACAAGTTGCGGCTGAGCTTACAAAGCCCACGTGAACAGATATATTAAATGAAGGCAAAAAGATAACGGACATCAAGGATACGATGCAATGTGCAAAAGACATGATCAAGGAATACAAATCTAAGGTAAGGACAAATCAGAAGTCAATTCATAGTGTAGTAAGATGAATCAGAAAATCAAATCAAGTCCAATTAAAGCCCAAACAAATCATATCTAGTAACCACGGGTCGCAAGCTCCAAAATTGTAAAAGAAGTGGAATGCACCAAAATCAGCCACAAAAATATACATATATTTCATAATGTCATTAATTCCATTCGAATAACAAAAAAAATCTTAGGATGCATCCCTTACTCCCCTTAAACAAATAAAATAATCTTTAATGCCGCATATAATATTCAACAAGGAGGACGGCGTGAGAAATACTCCTCACACATGGAGTCATGCCAAGGTGCATCAATGACAACGGCCATGTTACCTTATGGCTAGGAAACAACTAATGGTCGGGTCTCAAACTGAAGGGTTCAAGCAAAGTCATTCAAAGTTATTTTACGGGGGTCATGCAAAGTTTTCAATGTCAAAGGTTCATATATCAAAGGTAGCATATCAGGGTTCAAATAGATACATAATAACGTATCATATAAGAGGAGCAAAATACAACGGCTCAGAGCAAATGTAGCAAAATCACATATGTAATCAAAGATAGAGAGTAATATGTCATGAGAACCTTAAGATAAGGTTAGAATATTTGTACCTTATTCCGAAAGAAAGCAATCAATCAAGAAAACACCACAGGAAATCAAAATCACTCCATCTTGACCTGAACCAAAGAAATGATTGAATTCAAATTTCAAACCTCATTTCAATTAAGTTATACTTTCTATTTTTAGTAACTTTCCATTTTTAGTAACTTTCCATTTTTCGTACTTTCCATTTGAGTATCTTTCCATTTTTGTAACTTCCATTTTTAGTAACATTTCAAACTTAGTTAATATATCATTTGAGATTCTATTAAGTATTTTGATAGTTCGGGACTTAATGTCATCCTTTACAAGTTCAGGGTTAATATGACAACTTTCATATTTAGTGTTTAATACTACAAAATCAACAATTTCATAGGTAAAAGTGTAATGTAAATATCAAAGTTTTCATTATTTTATTCAGCTTTACCTTCCATTTTCTATATTTACAAAGTCAAAACCTTTAATTTATACAATTTACTATTTAGCCCTTTTGTTTAATAATTATTTAAACAATATCTTTAATTATCCATAATTACAAAACAAGTCCTTATAGATTCAAATATGACAAATTCATACTTTATACATTAAATACTAACCAAACCTTCCACCTTTCAGAATTTACAATTTCAGTCCCTCTATTTTAATTAATTAATTTCTAATTACTTATTATGTATAATTAACCATTTTAAATCCAAAATAATATCAATATGACATTTTATACCCCCCAACTTATTTTATACAGAATATAATAAGTATAATAACATGTTTAAAATAGACCTCATAGTTTTAGAAATTACAAATCACCCCCTTATACTTTAAATATCAAATCGGCTAATCAATAAAATCAACAAAACCCTAATTTAATTTTTCCCAATCACCAACACAATTATTTCCCAATCATTAGCATTAATTGTACCTAGAAAAAATAGCAAAACCCTAACCCTAATTCGTTTTAACACTTTTCCTTCTTTTTTTCTTTTATTCGAAAATCGACAAACATATATAAATCCCAAATAAATATTCGACTCTTCTTCTAAATTTTTTTATCAACTTTATTGAGTTAAATTTGATATAAAAAACCTTATAAAAATATAAAATCAATTTTAAAAATATTATAAATGCCGATTACATAACTAGCTAAAAATTAGGGTTTCGAACATGTTTTAATTATTTCGACCAAAATAACATGCATGATAATTTTTCTTAAGTATAGAACGAATTGATATGATGAAAAATGAGATACAAAAATACCTTTGATGATCCTTGGTTATTTTTCGAATTATTGACACACGAATTTGTTTTTCGAACCAAATAAATTCCCACGATCGAACCAAGCCTTAAACAATCTTTCCAATATTTTTCCCATGATCCTTGACCTTCAAAACACCTTAGAAAATTCATGCTAGCTCTGGAAAAATTCTTGTGCCGCCACTTTGTATTTTTAGGGTTTCGGTGAGATTTGTTTTTAGGGTTTAATAAAAGAAATCCATAAAGGATAATAAATAAAGTATTTGGCCGAGTTTTTGGGCTTTCAAAAAGACTAAATCTGATTTGTAACTTGCCAACATTTATTTTGTAATTATGCATATTTATTTTATATTAAATGTAATGTATAAGTAATTAAATGTAATTAATTTCGGCATAAATACATATGCATAAACATTAATTATTTTTCTTATATAATATAAGGTATTTTAATCTTACATAAATTTCATAATTGTCATATGTTGTATTTTTATAATTTCTAGAATTAAAAGGAAATTTATCCATGCTTTTATGAAATTTTCTTGCATTAGGGGTATTTTGGTAATTTTACACTTGTTGAGATTTTTAGGTTTTACAACTTCTTCCCTTAAAAAAATTTTCGTCCTCGAACTTGAAATGAACCGGAATGAAAACGAAATGAGAACGAAACGAAACATACGAAACTAGACAAAGAAATGAGGTATATAACTAGCTAGCATAGACTCTTCGGTCTCCCAGGTAGCCTCAGCCCTGGGTGATGCTTCCAAAGATCTTCACAAAAGACAATAACTTTGTTTCTCATGGCTCTCTTTTGCTGATCCATATGGATTCGGTTCACTGACAAAGACATATCAGTGAATCTGATCCAAAGGATCAGATGGACATGCAATTGCTGATAATGGTATCCCTCCTATGAGATACATGAAGACATCATTGAGTTTTGCGTATAATGCGGAGGAAAGCGCCATCGATTAGAACTCTCCAAACTGTCCAAATCTCAAAGGACGATGACATTCGAGGACTGGAGCTTGCCCTTGATCCCAAAAGTTTAACTCCTTCTGAATGGCGGAAACTTCAAAAAATACACGATCTACAACTTGAAACTCTAGTCACGTCGATTGCTTTTCAGAATAAACTCTTCTGTCCGCGATCTAGCCTCTTTGAATTTTTACTTTTAGCAACAAAACACTATCTCATTAGTATCTCGATGAGTCCGGACCTTCAATTCTAACGCTCACCTTCTTCCTCCTAGCAAAAAGGGTGCTCGAATTTTCTACCATACAAAAGCTGAAAAGGTGTGCCTTGATGCTAGCATTGCAACTATTATTGTAGCAACCCTCACCAAGCACAAATATTCATTCCAACTACCTGTTATCCAAAGCACAAGCACCTCAACATATCTTCCAAGTCTGTACATGGGCCTCTCTGATGACCATCAGTTTGAGGATGAAAGGCTTGTACTGAATTAAGACGAGTTTCCCCAAGCTTTCTGTAATCCGTTCCAAATAGAGACGTAATACTTTCGGATCTCTGTTCGGACATAATTAGAAGTCGGTGTTACCATGCAGTCTAAGATTTCTATCGAAAAAATCTCCTGCCAACTTACTAATACCATAGTTCTTCCGAATGGGGTAAGAAATGCGCAGCTTAGTTAGCGATCTACAACCACCAAAATCGATCATGTCTTTTCTGAAGATTAGGCAAACCAGTAACGAAATCCATGGAAATGTATCCATTTCCACTCAGGATCACCAACGGCTGTAATAACCACTAGCCCTTGATGTTCAATTTTGACCTGCTGAACAAGTTATACATTTGGATTCAAGCCTAGCCATTATCTTGCTTCATGGTTCCACCAAAAGTACTGTTTCAAATCTCTGTACATCTTGGTTGAACCTGGATGAATAGTAAATGGAGAACTATGGCTTCTGTCATAACCTTCTCGCGAATGTGCTTGATCATTTCGAACACATAGCTATCTCTCTAAACCACACAGCACCGTTCATCATCACACTTGAACTCAGGGTATGTTTACCGTCTTCAACATTCTGCACAATAGCCCACAACTCACCGTCGTCCCTTTGAGCTTCTTTGATCTGTAGCATGAGGTTAGACTCTATCCCATACATCCGCACAATAGCCACAGAACCTCGTTAACATAGCTAACATCCAACAAGCTCTAATAACGAAGGATTATGGAATCAAAACAAGCTATCATCCAGATTTTCGACTAAGTGCGTCGGCAACCACATTAGCCTTGCCCGGGATGGTAAACGGATGTTAGTGTCATAATCTTTCAGAAGTTCCAACCATCTTCTCTGTCTTCTGTTAGGTTCGATCTTGTAGTTAAAATATATTTGAAGACTCTTAGATATGTATTAAATCACAAGCTTCACCTTACAGGTAGTCGGTCTCCAGATCTTAATGCAAAAAAACCACCGCAACTAACTCAAGATATGGTTGGAAATTTACCTTCATAAAGCTTCAGCTGATGCTTGAAGTGTAAGGCGATCACCTTCCTCATGTTGCATCAAAACACACCCAAACCTTTCTTTCGATGCATCACTATATATTGAAACCACCGGAAAAACTGATGAGGGTCAATATCGGAGCAGACACCAATCTTCGTTTCAAATTCCTCAAACTCCTTGACGGCTATCGTCCACACAAACTTTCTACCCCTTTTCTCATCAGCTGGGTAAGGAGGTAAAGTAATGTGAGAAACCCTCAACACAATGTCGGTAATAGCCAGCAAAAGCCCGAACACTTCTCACCTCCGTCGCGTAGTAGTTAGGTCTCGGCCATTTGGTTGATAGCTTCAACTTTGATGGATCCATCAATGATGCATCTGCAGATTTCAATATGACAAGGAAAGGACTGCTGTAACCAGAACTCGCACTTCGAAAACTTCGCATACAACTTCTTCTGTCTAAGAATCTCTAACACAATCCGTAGATGTCAACGAGGATGTCGTCGATGAAAACAATAACGAACTTATCAAGGTACTCGTGGAAAATACGGTTCATCAAAATTCCTAAACACTGGCTAGGAGCATTAGTCAGACCGAAGGGTCTAACCAAGAACTCGTATGTCGGCATAAACGCGTATGAAAAGCTGTCTCTAGAAATATCTGCTCTCTCACACGAAGCTGGTATAACCCGAGATCGCAGATTAATCTCTAGAACATTATTTGGCCCTTTCCTTGAGTTGGTCAAATAAATCGTCGATTCGCGGAAGAGGACTAGCGGTACGTATCGTAATTAAGGTGGAGTTCACGGTAATCAATACACAAGTGCATGCTCCCATCCTTCTTCTTAACAAATAAGACCGGTGCACCACGGTGAACGCTCTGGGACTAATAAAGCATTCTCCACTCTCTTGTAATGGTCACTTTAACTTTTTCAATTCAACAATGTCCATACGATACAGTGGCCTTTGAGAGATAGGTTCAGCACCGGGAATTAACTCAATGCCAATTCAATCTCGTCTAGGCAGAGGAGTAGGTAAGTTATCGGGAAAAAACATCAGCGAATTCTACGAACAACAAAAAAGATTTTCGATTTTAGACCTCTCCAAAGATGTGTCCATAACAGAAGCCAGAAAGGAAACCTTGGCACCCATGAGAATTCTAAGGTACAATGCCTTACAGCAGTGATGAGGCTTAACAGGATTTAAGCGGTTGAGGAACGTTTGATAAACAAATTCAGGTTGGGAACGTTACCAAAGATTACAGTCCTAAGCATAGCAGTCAATGGTTAGCTGAATGAGAAGCAACCAATCCATGCCAAGAATCATATCAAAGTCGAACATATGGATAGGAAGTAAATTCGCAGGACGAACACGATCATTCGAAACTGTAGAGGGCAGTAATGTTAACATATTCATGGTCATTAAGATTTGGGTCTTCATTGGGGTTGAAATGATTACCGTTCAATTATTGGTGTAGGAGTATATTAAGTTTCTTAGCAATAAGTAGGTGATTATAATAGAAATGTGTATGCCCTCCAGTATCACAAATCAAATGAGCAGTAATCTGGCTTCGAGTTTAGGAAATGTCATCGAGTTCCGACGGGTAGTCACCATATGAACGATCGAGAGAACGATTAGCAAAGAAAACAAGGTATGTTACTTGGAAGGAGTTACGCAGAAGGAACCTATGTCTCTACCCAATTCTTCACAGGTCATAGCTAAGCTCAACGGTAATAAGACCTCGTCATGATTAAACTGCAGCTCTGATACCTAAATAGAAAACGCCCCCGACCAATAAGGTAGAAGTGATTGCAAATATGGTGTGCATCAACGGCATACATAATTTCCTAACACAAGCATAAACGTGGAGCGTCTCAAGAAATAACAAGGGAAAATAATGTCAACATGACTTAAGGTTACATAAGTTCTCAAAGGGACCAGACATTATCAAACGAAATAACGAAATAACGAAGTCTCGTAAAGTAACAATATCTATATCAAAACTAAGATCTCCTAGGGTAAGTCCACCCTCAAAAAAGCAAAACTTCATATCCCGAAAGCAACCCCAGCTCCTAGCATAGATACCTGCCGCAGGGGCAAAGAAAGTGCGGGCAGAGCTTACAAAGCCAGTGAACAGATATATATAATCGAATGCAAAAAAAGATAACGGGAAATCAAAGGATACGATGCCAAGGAGCAACGGAATATCACAAGACATATCAAGGAATACAAATATAAGGTAAGACACATCAGAAGTCAATATAGTGTAAGGTAAGATGAATAAGAAAATTCAAATCAAGTCCAATTACAAGCTCATAACAAACATATCTAGTAACCACTGGACGTTCGCGAGCTCCAAAATTGTGAAAGACGTGGAATGCACCCAAACATCAGTCACAAATATACATATTATCATAATGTCCTAATCTCGAATACACAACAATTCTTGATGCATCCATACGCCCCTTAAACAAATAATAATCTTCATAATAGGGCATTAATATAATCTTTTTTTTTCAAATGGGGGACGCTGTGAGAAATCACTCACTCAACATGAGTCATGCAAAGGTGCATTCAATGACACGACCATGTTACCTTATGGCTAGGAAACAAACTTAATGGGGCTCGGGTCTCAAAACTGATGGGTTCAAAGCATAGTCTATCACATGTTCATTTCAAAGGGATCATAGCCAGGTTCAATGTCAAAGGTTCAAATATCCAAAGTAGCTAGCAGGGTTCAAATAGAACATATAACAGATCATATAAGTGAGCAAAATACAAGGTCAGAGCAAAATGTAGCACATCACATAAGTAATCAAAGATAGAGGGTAATATGTGTAGAATACTAGTAATTCTTAAGATTCAAAACCAAGAAACCAAGAGTGAGACGTGGTTGTATGTTAGAGAGGATATTGGAGGAAAATGGATGAATTGTATAAATGAACTAATGGAAAAATGGAACAACCAACCCTCTCTAAGACTAGGAGAGGGACTTATATACTACTATGGAGGCCGGCTATGGGCTTAGTTGGGCCTCCCATGGGCCTTGGGCCGGACTAGATTACTAATCTAATCTACTTTACTAACTACGAGTAAGACCTGTTAAACTTGGAAGTGACCGACACTTTTTGCTTGTGTTTCCAACAATCTTCCTTATGGGAGGTCAACTCCAATTTAAAAACTTTAAACCTAGCACTACTATGCTTTATCTTTAGTCTTTATCTTTATGTTGCATCTCTTTCTTGAAGTTCTTTAAACTTTACAACCTTGCACTTCTAGAAAGATGTGTGGTATCAGAGTAGTGAAGTCTTTGAAAAACATGTACTTGAGCTTTTATGGCTTTTTTTTTTTTCTTTATGTTTGTCAGGTCGGGTTTTATGAGCATGTGGCTTGAGATCTTGTAAGACAGTGGAATCAGGGACCTCCACCCATTTTAAATAGCCTGCATAAAATAGTTAGCAATAAACGCAGGGACGATATGTCTTTGTCATTCTCCTGGGTTTGGTTGGAGATACCTTCGGATCGTGAGACATCGACCTGTGATCAGATAGATTCAACTTTGAGAAAGATCTTCTGACAAAGATTTCCAGCTGTAGTATTGGATCTTTCTAACACATAAGTATTAGAGTCATTGTACTCAGCATGTTCTCATAATCGGAATTTCTCAAAGCAGACAACAGATAAGAGTGATGAACAGTGAGTTTACTATCCGCACCTATCTGATATAGAAAATTGATTTGAAAATCAATCGGTGTTCACTTACAAAATTGTTTTTGTGCCACACCGAGAGTGTTTATCATTTCAAAAAAATTCATTAACAACCGTTGATCCATTTCCTGAACAAGTGTGTTATTTATAGAATCGCACCATGTTTCTTTCCAGTTGTCTCAAGTTGATTCATAAAGAATCGCACAAGTTACATACATGAGCTGTTTGATTGTGGCTAAAGCAGTATTTCCTATCTTATTGTGAATGAATTCACACTGATGTTCTGGCAAAATAAAAGGTTAATGCGAAGGACTCTTAAAATGTATCTTGTATTAACATTGGGGAGTTAGCAAGTAGAATTTGACTAAGTGTCCTAATGGATTTCGGATGATCTCTTTTGGCTCTAGATTCAAGAGTTGACTTTGATTTTCGTGATGGAGGCTGGGAGGGAATGAGTGCCACCTTTTCAATTAGTCAACTAACTCCGAGTAGAGAGTCAATAGAATGGTGGTTCCGTGAGTTTTGAAATCAACGTCTTTCTGACTTTCAAGTTGTCTGGGAGGGGTTTGGTGATAGGTTTCACTGGGTCCATGACTGTCTTCAATGTCAGACAACACCTAAGTGTTTCTGACAGCATGTGGTATAGACCCGGTTTTGGGCCAAAGAGTATGGCGGGCTCGTTATTTTTCACCTCTTTTTCCCTTACATTTCTTTTTCATTCTTCAACCCCTTCAATGCTTACCGAGACTTCATAACTAACACCTTGTTGGGTTTGTTCCAGTGTTAGCTCCATCTCAGTCGGCATTATTCCCTATTCTCACTTTTTCTCCTTTTTAATCATACCTAAGGACTTCTACACTAACTAGTGGATATCCCTGGGTAGATCCCTCCGGTTCTGGCTGGATCATGGGATCTGAATACCTAAGCTTAACCGCCTTATAACTTCATAAATTTAAGAACATGGTCGGTCTTTTGGGTATTTCATCACGATCCTTCCAAAAACATTGAAAATTTCAATCAAAGTGTTTGATATAAATATCAAAAGATTTACACTTTGAGAGTTTTTCATCATCACTAAAAGCTCCCCCTTAACATGTGCATCATAATCGTAGTACATGCTAGGTGTGGAGTGCATTGAGTCCATTTTATTTGATCACTTCTGTCAGTATTCATTAAGTCTAGGTTAATCACATTTTCTCCCCTTATCCAAAATGTTAATCCCTTGATATTTTGGATATCAATTGATTAACCGTTCGGGGACAAAATGAGATATGCCAGCAGATTGGAACATATTATTGCTCCCCCTCAACTTTTGAGGGATTATAAGATGATGCTGAGTACAATTATTTGAAAATTTTGAATTTACTAAGAAATTCTTGAAAAATTTATACTCGAGCACATCTTATTTTTCACCAAAAAGTCTACACTAATAATGAACATATTCACAAGAAGACACAATCATTCATTCATGAGAACCTTTTTGACTTTTAGCACTTTTGAAGATCAATCTACTTAGATAGACTAATAGCGTTTGAGACAAAGGCACCTATCCTAACAATTAAGTTGAATGTAGTTAACCTTGGTGTTGTCAAGCTTTTACTGTCTATTTTAAACTAAGAGATTTGTTGAATTTAATCTTAGTTTGAAAAAATCTGATCTTAAGTGTGTTATGTCAAAAACTTGGTTAAGTGTTGATTAACTTCCTCGGTTCAGTCATCAAAGAAAAAACACCTTTGATCAGGTTTTCATCTAAATTACGCTTCGTTCGGTCCATTTAACACCTTTGCTCGTTCGGTCCTTACTACAGTTGCTCCGTTCTCGGCCCTCACATGTAGTCAACTCGTTCGGTCCAGCCAAATAGTCGCTCGTTCGGTCCTTTCAAAGAGTCACTCGTTCGACCCTCACAAGATTAACTCGTTCGGTCCTCATTTGGATACTCTCGTTCGGTCCTCATTAGGACACACTCGTTCGGTCCTCACCATGATTTACTCGTTCGGTCCTAACTAGCACTCACTCGTTCGGTCATCACATTTAGACACTTGTTCGATTCACAACAAATTACTCGTTCGGTCCATATGGGTTATACTCGTTCGATTCATACAATTTTTAATTGTTCAGTTTCTTAAGTTGTGTGCTAGTTCGACTCTACATCTTATATTCTATTCTAGTATATCCATTAAAACCACGATATTACAATGTCACATTACAAACATATAATACTATGCATTTATCTATTCAACCTGAGCACAAACATAATCAAGAACAATATTAAATCACAAAGAATACTAAAACTCGACTAGCCTATACATTTATCACACCTAATACAACAAAAGACCTCAATTAATTTAAGGATTTAACTAAGTTTGATTTTAAGAACCCTAATTTTATAATTAGGGAAACTTCAATCAAATGCGGTGAAATCGTTTAATTCCTTTAGGATTCGAGTTGATTAGGTGAAGAATATCAAAATTTCAGTTATACCTTCGAGATGAAACAGAGTAAAACAGCTTGATTGATGTGATTCGAATGAAAAGTGTTCGTGTGTGTGTTTGAGTGTGTGTTTGAGTATGTGAACAGTGAAGGGGACGAGTGAGGGGTGGTAGAGTTAAAAACCAATTTTATCTTTGACATATTTGGCCCCTCATCTTAACACTACTTATTATCTTGCAATTATGTTTTTATAAGGTATATTTAAGTTAAACAATAAGACACTTGTCCTTAATGTTTTATACTCTATACCTATAGATCTTCTTATTTAGCAATACCACACCCTAAGGCTAAACCAGGTACACATAAAAACAATCGAGTTAACAAAATTAACTTTCTATCATGAGATATTACGTTATCATTTGAAAATCTTTTTCCCTTTTTACAGCTCATTTGATCATGACAAAGAAATTTGACATTCTCTCACCCCTCATAACAATGACCCGTTTTCTATTTAGAGAGCTTGTGACACTGTTTGTAGATAGTCAAATGTTTTTGAAAATTATTTTCAGATGATGGAATGATTTTGTATGTGGACAAAACAACAAACACCCAAGATAATAAGATTTCTCTTATTTTTTCACATAGATGCCTGAAAACGTACACTTATGTGAATATAGCAAGCACGGGTTAATGATGCAAAGTAATCACAAGCTCTTTGCATGGTATAAGGTAGACCAGGCCCGAGAATTAATTCCCGTTGAGAGACCAGATTTCTTTTGAGATTACTTGCCTTAGATGATGTCCGGGTTTGCTATCTGAAATAATAGCAAGCCATTTTGCATGTTTTGAAAACATTTGAAACTTCTGCTCAAACTTCATTTACAGCTTTGTACATTGTTAAAATGACATTTTCTTCTAAACCGTAAATGTTATCGATTTCAGAAGACATGCCATTGTAAAACTTCTTTTTGAATTTTTCTCATTTTTTAATTTTGTATTTTGTTTTTGAAAAATTTATATAAAAGAAAATCTTTTTGGTTTTTGATTTTATATTTTTCTCCTTTGATTTTATTAAATTTTTTATAAAATTTAAATATGAATAAAAAATTCTTTTTTGTGTTTTTTGATTTTAAGTATTTACTTATTATACAGGATATTTGAATAGGTACCACCACTATTCATAACTCTCATCTGCCAATTGTTTCAGAGTATCGGCGTGTAAAACTAACTCCGCATTTCCCCAGCTTGTTGATAAGAAATTCAATTCTTTCTCGGCCAAGAGCTTTTAGTGAAGATGTCCGTAGTTGTTATTCCGTATTGACAAAGTAAGTTCGATCTCACCAATTCTCAACATGCTCCTAGATTGAGGTGAAACCTGATGGTCTATTATTGGGCCTTGGATCTGGATATGTTGAACGTTGTTTACAGCATAAGGCAATAGCGCTTTTGTTATCACAGTACATTGGAATTTTATTAAATCCAAAGCATAGTCTGGTCAAGTTGAGATCTCATCCAAGGCCTTGGCACAACAAGCGGATAGAGCAATTATTCAGCTTCCGTACTAGATATCGCAGCGCTTTTCTGCCTTTTAGACGACCAGCTTACAAGTCTATCACCCAAAGTTGTCTTACTGCAGATGTACTTACGGGTGTTATTTAACAACCAGCATGATCGCGATCTGCAAATGCTGTTAGTACAAAGGAAGAATCCTTCGTATACTAAAGACCCGATGAACCGGTTCCTTTTAGATACTCGAAGATCCTTTTTACTACATTTAGGTGCTTGTGGTAGGACGAGCCTTATAAGGGCACAAATGAATATAGCAACTTGTAGGTAAGGTCCCTATTGGCTGTATAGATAAAGGAGGGGGTGCCAATATATACCACGATACGTGTGATGGAATCTACAGCTTTTCCCTTCTATATCCTCAATCCAGTTTGGACTTCTTACCATGGAGTATCCAATGGGTCACAGATTATAGCATATTTCTTTAGTGATTCAAGAGCATATTTAGATTGGTTTATGAAGATGCCTCTGGGATTTTGAGAAATCTGTAGTCCTAAGAAAAATGAGATTTTACCCATCATCGACATCTTGAATTTTGAACACATGATTTTAGCGAATAGATCACAAAGTTCAGGAGTAGATGCAGCAAAGATAATATCATCGACATATATTTATACCAGTAGTAGTTCCTTGCCTTCTCTACGGATGAACAGAGTAGGATCCACTAAGCCTTTTGAGAAGTCATTGGATATCAGGAATGAGGACAACATATCATACCACGCGCGTGGAGCTTGTTTCAACCCATAAAGAGCTTTCTTAAGCTTGTACACGTAGTTAGGTTTGTCTGGATCCACAAATCCGTCCGGTTGGCTAACATAAACCTCTTCCCGCAGATTACCATTCAGAAACGCAGTCTTCACATCCATTTGATAGACGACCATGTTCATATGAGCAGCAAACGCTAGAAAAATTCGTATAGCCTCTAATCTTGCAACCGGAGCGAAGGACTCTTCAAAATCGATTCCCTCTTCTTGACGATAACCACGAGCGACCAACCGAGCCTTGTTTTTCAGAATACCTCCTAACTCATCAAGCTTAACCTTATAGATCCACTTAAGAGTGATGACAAATGCTTTATCAGGAGGAGGAACAAGTTCCCAAACTTCAAGACGTTCAAATTCATGAAGTTCCTCTTGCATAGCTTCAATCCAACATGCTTGAGTTAATGCGTCTTTGTAGTTCTTAGGTTCGACTGATGTGAGAAAGGCATCATAGTAGCAGAATAAGGCTTGTTCATGGAGTTGTAGTCGTGTGGAAACTGGTCTGTCGAGATCACCGATTATATTCTCAAGTGGATGATCCTTAGTCCATTTGCTATTGTGTTCAGAAACTTGGTGATCGGGAGGCACAATTGTATGAATAACATCCGATGATGAGGATTGATCAGAAGCAACTTCTGGAATTGGAATACCAAAGTACGGATCATTACCCATATGTGCGACTTCAATATCATGATTATCTTCTTCAACATTATGAGAAATGATAGGAGTTTGAGTTTCTTGTGTTGTATGAGAGTTACTTGGTGATGGTGCATCTTGATCAACTGTAGTTGAGGAAGGTGAGCCAGTTAATACAGCATGTTCAGGTGCAACTACTTCAGGAATAGGAGCAATGACTTCTGGTGCTTGTAAATCAACATAAGGTGGGGGATTAAGTGACTCATCAAACATTGGTTGAAACAACAAATCCCAGTCAGATCTCGAAGGTGGTACAAATGGTGTTGAAGGAGGAGGGTTTGGCACGAGTCCTGAACTGATTGTTACAGGAGTCATATCATGAAGTGCGGGTCCTGAACTGCTGTGTTCAGAAGCCATCGCGGTCAGCTCATCAAAGTCAACATGAATGGTTTCAATTATTCGTCTGGTACGTCTGTTGTAAATCCGGAATGCTTTCTTCGTGGGTGCATAGCCAATGAAAATACCAATGTCAGCCTTCGGTTGTAACTTGCCCAAATTCTCGCTTCTCGCTATCATTCGTTGGGTAGCAGAGTGCACCAAACACATGAAGATACGATAGATCGGGAGGTTTGTCGTGTAAAAGCTCGTATGGTGTTTTACCGTGACGACGACGTATCATGGAACGATTTTGGGTATAACAGGCTGTGGCAACCGCTTCGGCCCATAGAAATAAAGGAGCTTTTGCATAAATTAACATAGTACGGGCTGCTTCAATTAGCGTACGATTTCGTCTTTCAACAACACCGTTTTGCTGTGGAGAGCGTGCAACTGATGTTTCATGAGAGATGCCAACCTTCTCATAATATTCACGCAATGTCTGATTAACAAACTCAGTTCCATTATCTGTTCTGATGCGACGGACGGTTTCCTTAAGCCGTACTTGGATCATCTTTAAAAAATTGATAATAAAAGCTGGAGCTTCATCTTTTGATCGAAACTTTTACCCCCCCCCCCCCCCATGTAAATCGAGAGTAGTCGTCGACAATAACGAGGATGTACTTCTTTCCATTGACACTCACGACACGCATTGGCCCACACAGATCCATATGCAACAGATAGAGTTTTTCTTGATTGGTGTCCTCAGATTTGGGTTTATGGGGTTTCTTTGAACTTTTTGCTCTAAAGCCATAAGCAGACATAAGTGATCTTTTCAAACTGAGCCTTAGGGAGACCTCGGACAAGTCATGTCTTGCAAGATGAAATCATATCACAAAGTTCAAGTGAGGATAGCCGGACTAATGCATAACCAAGACTTGGTTTTTAGAGCTTTGACAAAGACAAATGGGAAGAGAGCATGCATATATTCCCAAGTGAAAGTGTATAAGATTATCCCCTCGAGATTCTGTTAATAATCAACCCACTACATGATTACGAAATAAGCATGTGTGTTGACGAACGCCACTTCGAGAATTGGAATACAGAATTGTCTCACAGATAATAGATTATGCCCACGACCTTCAACGTATAATTTAAACCCTTAAAATAGTACTTCAATCTGATAGTCTCTATAACCTTATCTTGGCAATTGAATCATTTCCGAATTTGACTGTACAAGAATTTGCTAATGAAATGGTACAGCTTGAGGCGATCTATAGGTCATGTGCTTCGAGCAACCGGAGTCCAAATACCAGAGGACGATTTGGACAACCTGCATTCATTAAGAGAAGTAGATGGAACATTGGTTTTTGTGGATCTCCAGGATTTACTGGGTTCATGTTTGTTAGCAGATATTGGTTTTATAACCTTAGTTTTGCTAACAGACTCAGTATTCTTATTCTTCCTAGGTTTCCTTGAGTATACCAAATTAACCACAGGTTTAGGTGATTCAATTCTAGAACTATTAGTTTCCTAGAAGGCACTTCATTAGTAGTGGTATATCTAGTTACAGGGCACGCGATTTCTACAATAGTGAAGGTCCGACCGGTAGGTCTCCAAATATATCCTATCTTAATGAACACTTTTCCTGTTGGTTTCAAAATCTCTTTCTTATATTTTCTCTTCTTAGGTTTAGTATGAAATTTCACATCATTCATATAATTAGAAACACACAAATTATCAGAAGACATGCAATCATCACCGTTAATACAGACATAATCAGAATTATCATGTTTCTTGGAATTCTGCACAGACGCAGATTCTTTACTTTAACAGTACATTACTTTATTCAAACTCGGTTTAAACGTTACAGTAGAGTGAGGCTTTTAATTTTATTCTTTGAATTACTACTTGGGTGTATGCAGAATCTTATTCATTATGTATTGCCTCGAAGGCTGTTGATCCTCGGTACGCACCTAGCAGTAGGTCTTAATCCTATAGAATGCTAAGACACACGTATGTCTAAAACTATGTTTGAGCGGGTCGAGTCTATTTTTATGTTTCTGTGAAATGTGAGTGATTTCGTGGCAAAACCCATAATTTCTGTCCTTTTTCCTCAGTTGTGGACGCTACTAACTTGAGGATCAAAATTGTTGATGCTAGGGCAAGTCCTACTTATGTTTGAAAGTAATATAAAAGTAATTCCTGAATGACTTTGGTATATAAAGGCGACTAAAAGTAAATCTTGAGGATAATTCTTTTACATGTTCGACTATATCCCTAAGGACCAAAGCTTCTTCCTGAGTGTGCTTAATGTAGGAGGAGTGAGCAGTCCTTTTATTCAACAATTTAGGCGTGATTGGTTCCACATTATCCTTAGACACGTTTGGATCAAAAGAGTGGGTCTCAATAGCCTCCTTATCTAACGCTTTTCCTTTAAGTTTAATTAACTCATTTTTTAGGGCTGCTATGACCAAACCTTGTTCATGAAGTTTTGCATTTAAATCAGAAATTTCCCTAGACTTTATATTGACTTGTTTGATTAACGCATCACATTGTTCTTTTGATTGAACACGTGATACGTCGGATAATATACACTATATAATATAATATATCTCAACAAGAGCAATTAAGAAAATTCCCTAAGGAAATTTCAATTCAATATTAAGAGTCTCAATTTCACCATGCTATTTTGACTTGTACTATCATCTACATTTCCTTTAAAGACTTATATTTGCTCTTTCAACTTGACAAAAGACTGTGCTTTCTCTTTATACTAAGCTCTCAATTCACTTAATACAAACAACTGATTACAAACTTGGATCATTTTGATCTAGAAACAACTATTTGTCTATTGAAAATTTCTTGATTAATTGAGAATCCCGAGCTTCCAAAGTGATGCCATTTTTTCCAAGAGTTGTAAAACTTTTAACAAAGTTTATCATAAATTTCTTTAACAACAAAAACCTTTTTGTTGAGAAGCATCAGTCTGGAGTTCGAGACACTTTTGAACATTCCATTCACAGTTTCACAACATCATTCACAAACAAATTCAACAAACAATTTTTTTAACAATACATGATCAATAGGCTTGTGCCAAGAGTCGTTCATTTCACCTCAAAACTTGATTCATTTTAACTTCGAAAGATCTGTGACTCCAAGCGATGTTGTTCGAGACAACACTGTTCCATTTGAATAAAAAGACATTTTGGACATCTACAGATCTTCAACCAAGTATGATTTGAAGTTATTGAAGATATCTTTTAATTCTTTTATAAACGAATGATTTCATCTCGAAAACAAGCCTTTGAACGCTTCAAACCCCCATGTGCCCTCATGATAGCTGTAGCAGTGGTTTCTTTTCTTGACAACCTGATCAAATCCAGTAAAAGCGTTTTAAAGCTCTTTCTAGCTAGTATTCACCATACTTACTTTAGGAAGTTCTTTGGAACCACAACTTTGACGGTTGTGGAAGAATAGATGGGCTAAAACTGGACCGCAGTCGCTTTCCCAAATAGCATGTTCACTGATAACATCAGATTGTCGAACAAATCGTTTTGTTTGCAATCCGTAATAATGATATCATAATTTAATGGGTTTAGTATTCACTTTATGTTTTACAGCCATTGGATCTTGTTCTTTCAAAAGCATTTCTGAACGACTCTCTTCACAAAGCATTAATGTCTCATCAGAATCAGGAATCACAATAGCATCCATTTTAAGAATGACATTCCTGTCATACAATTTTGGCTTTGACTCTTGAACTTTCTTCAGATAGAAAGGTTTTTCAAAACCAATAGCTTGTTTTGTGGAATGATCATAACAAATTTTGGATTTAGTCATCATATGAACAGTTTGCGCAGATTGACCTCTTTTGAAAATGATATTATCAAGTTGCTTAATTGTCTTTTCTAAAGCAATTTCTCTATCAATATTCTGTTTTCTTCCATCTTTAAATTCTTTTTGAGATCAAAAACTATTTTCATTAAAGAATCCTTTTCTTGCACTTGTTCAAAAAGAGTTTGCTTAAGACGTACAATCTCGACATACTGTTCATTTGATCCTGGAAAATTGTTTTAAACATTTTGCATTTCTTTCAAATCTTTAACCTCTTATTTATATCTGTCAAGCTCGGTAGTCAAAGCTTTATTGGCACTTTTATATTCCAGATTAACATTGGTGCAGTGCATCACTTGGGTATTTAATTGTTCAAACATAGATAATATCAGGACATCTTGTTGAGCAGAAGAGTTAGAATTCTGGACAGTTACCTGTTGTGTTTCACTCAGATACTGAGAATAAGGAATGATATTGCTATCACTGGTTATTTCAGTTTCTGTCTGATTCACATCATTAGACTGTTTAAAAGAGACGACATTATCTGCTCACTTTGAAGTTGATTTAAAATCATAGTTAGATATTCTGGATTGTGTACCTCATGAGTGCATATCTGAGCCATTCCTGGACAGATTCACCATGAGAGCAAGCTTGGCTGAATTGAGTTCATCACAGTCAGAGTCATAGGCATCCAGATCATCAGCTTGATAAGCAGCATTGTGGGTAATGACAGTCTGAGTGGATTGAGTGTCAGGAAGTCCTGGATCTGCCAAAAATGCTATTTTCTTCCTCTGTTAACGACTTGACCACTTCTTGAGCTTGAACCAGCAACACTTTTATCATTGCTCCAAACGTTTCCATCCCCTTTTTCTCTTGGGCTTAGACACTGCTTAGGCAATATGACCCTCCCCTTTGCAGTTGAAACAGATAACAGTCCGTTGTTTTCCCTGTGTTGCTCAACTTGCTCTAGGTGTATATTTTCTCGTTGTTCCAGCACAGATAAGTAGTTTGTCTCCCCTGAACAGGTTACACAGTTACTTTTCCATCATAGATGGTAGCTTGTTGACGAGGGTTTGATGAAGTTCTTAGCTGATTGTTGGTAGTAGGATACCGAGAAGTGACAACAACAGTTAAGAATGACATCATGTGATTGATCGCATCAATTGGATCATCCCCTTTCTAGAACACTGGAACAATTAGACCGAAGTCTGGTTGGGAAAATTTAGATTGTTGATGTTGGTAAGTTGTGGGAGCATATTCCAATTGTGGGATGGATGATTGTGGAGAATAAACATTGTGGTGAACTGAGGATTGGTACTCATTTGATGGATAAGTGATTGAAAGAGGTGTTGATTGACTGGTTGTGAATTGTTAAGTTTGATAAGGTGTTACAAACTGTGAAGGCGGATATGGTGAAATATGATGTTGAAGTTGAGAGTTCGGAAGAGAGTGCAGATGAGGCTGATAAATTGACGGAGGTAATTGGTGAGATGCAACTAAAGCAAGAGGATCGGAGTTACGTTCAAGCATCAAACGAGCTTCATTTGCATGTCTTTCGTGTTGTTGCAGGTAAGCATGAAGCTGATAAACATTTGTAGTATGCAAGTTTTTGACCAATTTAACATCAGTAACAAATTTGCTCCATTCATCAGGAAGAGTGTTTAAAAACTTGGTGTTAACTTGAAATTGCTCCAATGGCATCTTGTAGATGTTCATATCATTGAGTAACAGAGTGAACCTCAAGTAGTACTCATGTAACGACTCTCCTTTCTTGTAGGTAAACTTATTGAATTCATCGTATAGCTTGCACTCTCGTTCTTGTTTTGTTAACGACGTTCCTTGCATTAGCAGTTTAATCTTCTCCCAAAGATCTTTTGCTACACGGTGTTGACTGATTGTTGATTTTATACACTATAAAATATATGATATAATATTTCCAAAAGAGCAATTAAGAACTTTCTTTAAGTCTCCTTTAAAAAAAGCTCACTCTAAAAGATATATATAATATATAATATACGTATGTTTTCCAGAAAGTATGATTTCCCGAGTCGTTTTCCCAATGATTTGAGAAATTGAAACCTCGCTTGATATTGGATATTGATTTGAATGGGTTCGAAGATTGATTGGGTTTTCTAAAACTAGCAATTAAAAACAATTAAAGCACTTAACAAATTACGGGAAACAAGTAAAACGCGACAATTAAGCAAGAAAACTAAAATTAAACCCTAAAAATGTAAACTAAAATTCTAAACCTAAGATAAGACAAAAGAAAATTTTAGGAAAAAGAAAAACATTTTTTTGATTATTTTTTAATTTATTATGAATTAAAAACTAATTTAAGCTAATTAAATCTTAAAAAATAGCAAATTAAGTACTAAAAATTAGGGGGGAAAAATTTAAGCTTAGAAAAGTCTAAAATATTATAAAAGTAAAGAAAACTATTTTTAACTATTTTTTTGTATTTTTCTGAAACTTTTTTCTATTTTTTATTGATTTTTTAAGATTTTAACTTTCGAAAAATTATAAAAAATAAAATTTAAGTTGGAAAAATCTAAAAAATTCAGGGAAAATCTTAAACAATAGCAGGATTATAAGAAAAATAAGAAAAACCAAATAGATTAACAAATAAGCCCTCAAACAAGCTTATTAAGCTACGGCTTTTTTTATAAAAAGGAGAATGAAAACGTATACTAGTATTAAATGGTGTGTTATACTAATGGATGAGCTAATGTAGCAAACTGGTTAAGGCATATGTGTTGTGTGTGGGAGGTCGTGGGTTCGAGTGTGGGCAACCCCTTTTTGCTATTTTATATTTATTTTTTTAACTTTTAAGAAAAACTAAATACTATGAATTAATAAGGACACTAAAATAAGCTACTTTAACAAATGGGACTTAACGTAAAACTAAGTAATAAGTTCTAAAACAGCTTATAAATAAGCTGTTACGGTGAGTGGGCTTTTGGGCTTATTTTCACTTAAAAGCTTGTAACAAGCTCATTTTAAGCTCAAAATGAAAAAGGGAAAATGTTCTAAACAGCTTATGATGTGCTTAATCTAAAAATGAAAAGAAATAAAAGCTGGACTCTAAAACTTTAAGGACTTATTAAACTACTTATAATCTATTTATTTAAGCTGTAAAATCTAGAATCATAAGCTAAATCTCAAAATTAAAGTAAGTCAAAAAGCTCAATAAGCTAAACCAACCCTTAAGCTTTTGAAAACTAGAAAATCAACTATTAAGCTCTTGAACTAAATGATAAAATACTATCCTATAAGCTAGAGTTTTGTATTTAAAAGCTACTTTCTAATTCCTACTGTTTTGTGGCTTTTTGGCTAATTAATGACTTTTTAGGAGCAAATTCATACTAGGATTTAAGCTAGAAATATAAAAACTAACTTAAACTATATTAAGCTACACCTAATCTATAATCAACTTAAATTTAAAATCCTAAAACCTAAGTTTTCTATCTAAAATTAAACCTGAAAGTGACAGCAGTACTAACTGCTGTTAGTACTGATGCACTTGGCAAGAGTACACAAGCCTAAATGCAGGTTAACCTATGTGGTTACCTCTACACCTTTAATACACTCACCAGTGTAAGAACTTAAAGCAAGCATTATCTTAAGCCTTAAGGGCATATGATCAAATTTACAAGTTAAAAAGAAATGTTAACTCCCCGGTGCAGAAACCCCTTATTTTAAACCATACTGGTTTAATTTATGAAACTAACTTTTGAAAACTGAATTACTACTAGTCTAAACCGATAACAAAACTAACCTACATAAATTGCACAAGTCATTTTGACTTTTAAAGGTCAAATCACCTTAAGCCAAACACCCCTTTTTGTTCTTGCCAGATTGCATTTATGAATGAAATTGAAAATTTACTTAACAACTTCTTAATACCAGACAATAATCAACTTAAAACAGGCTTAATGAATACAAATTAACAACTAATTAAGATAAATTTAAAGATCTACTACTAATGCTAACTATTTTTGGTTTTTTTATGATTAAATGGATGCAAAACTATATTTATAACTATTAAGCTAAAAACCGATGTAAATTATTAACTAATAAGCACAATGGAATAACTATAAGCACAATTAAGAAAATAGAATAAGCAAATAAGCAATTCTAACTAATGAACTATTATTGAACTAAATATTAAAGAACATAAGAATGTAAAATGCAAACTACTTTAGCTTCAGCTAACAGAATCACAAACTCCAATTAACCAGCTACAACACTCTAGCTTATCTATTGGATAAGCTAGTATGAATCCATGGGAGAATCTCCAAGGCTAAACTCTCCCATCCATACTTATAAATTCCCAAGTTAAGGTATGCGTCTATTAGTTAAGGTGTAAATTAAGGATGTTTAAGCTCAATAATAAGCTTAAAAGACTTATTAGAGCTATTGAGAGCTTATAGGTAATAGTAGCTTAACATTTGAGAGGTAAATGAGAACTTATAAGTGAAATTAAAAGAGCTTGTGACACAATAAAATTGAATTTTATTAATGAAAGCTTTGTTACATTACTTTGTGCTTAAAAGGAAGAATTACAAAGTTTAAAGGAAATTTAAGCTAAAATTTGAAAATTAAGCTAAAACTAAAAGCTACTAATTCTAGATAGTGTGTGTGTGATAGTGAGGCTATTTATAGCCTGAAGCTGAACATTCTAGGCCTTCCTTGCTGCCCACGCTCCTTTTGATCATGCCCGTATAATCAATCAATCATTGGATCTTCAATATGAGCCCTTGGATCAAGTATGTGCACAAACGGATTGCCAAGCTGTCATTCCTTTGATGTGACAGCTTCTGCTAGTTTTGTGAGTGCTTTAAGTATAAAACCCCTCTTCTTTTATGCTTTCTCTACATCCACGTGGCTTGATAGCTTGAGTGAACCAATAAGGAGCCTTGATATGACTTAATTAACCTTGTCATTGTGTAAGTGGGCCCTTGAATTGTCTTTCGTACCCTTCAATTTTGATTTGACCTATCGTTTGACCATAGGTAACTTTTGGAGAAGACGATTAATAGTAACACACCCTTGGTGCCCTTTTTATAACTGGAACAAGGTAAAAACGTTTTTTAAACTTTGGGTAATTGCAATTTCAGTCCCTCTCTTTGATTATTTAAAGTTGTAACGTAGAACAACTTTTAAAAATGGCAACTTAAGTCCCTGTGGTTTTATAAAAGGGGTATTGGGCTAGGGTTTGGGCTTTTGTTGTGGGCTTGGACTTGGTTTTTGGTTTAAAGGTTTCCGGGTATGGTTTTTAGGGTTTAAGGGCCCAATAAGAGTTAGGGACCAATATGGTAACTTTCTGAAACTTGGAGGGTTGATTTGAAACATTTTGAGTTTTTGTCTTCTAGTGAGTTGACTTCTGTTGACCCAGGGTTGACTGAAGGTTGACTTTTTCTGGCTTTGGCTTTGAATCTTTGGCTTCTCTTGTACTCTTCTGATTCCCGTGTCCGTGTTTGCCCGTTTTTGACGGTTTTCATGTGATTTTTGATATATCCGTACCTGCACACACAAAACACAAAAACAAGTATATTTTTGCCATTTTAAGTCTGTTTTGGGTTTAATTGGGCTATTTTAGGTATAAACAGATATGTGTATTTTACACTTATCAAAATTCCCCAAACTAAACGATTGCGTGTCCTCACGCAATATCACATGCCTTATAACCAAATACCTCGAAACTTCCCCAAACTAAACCTTTGAAAAGTAGCAAAGATTTTTGTTGAGAGAGTTAAGAGATCACAAGTTATAAAACACCCGATTTCCCATTTTCAATTTTTTTTATTTTTTATGATTTTTCTTGATAGACTACCTAACTACAACCTGACATAATGTATTGTTTTCATTACCTTATGGTAATTTTTAGGATCATAGAACAAAAAAGCACAATTAAGTGTCTAAAAGATAACTTTACCATTTCCGATTTTTCACTTTTCCCATGCTAAGCTTAAAAATAAGATCACCGTTAAGTACGAGCTAAGATGCTAAGACTACTTATAATTACAACTTGTGAATTTCTCTTCCCGACATAAATCATATATTTAAGTGTGTGTGCTCAAATTAATTTAAACCATTAAATCCACATATTTAGATAGTTGAAATCCGACCAAGCTTTACACATGGGCCTTTTGGGCTAATATGTTAATCACTTAGTAAGATCACAACTCAAAGCAAACAAAAACCTCCTTAGCTAAGACATCGTTGGTTCACTTGTCCCAT
>BQNB010047480.1:0-37500 GCA_026074375.1 Tanacetum coccineum | reverse complement strand
TACAAAGAGATGGATCAAGACTCAACACATTTGGTGGCTGCATCAAAAGTGCCTATGCTCAAACCAGGTGAGTATGAGCTTTGGAGGATTGATTATTCTCTATGGGAAGTCATAGAGAATGGTAATGCACCTCCAATAACAAAAGTTGTTGAAGGTGTTGAGACTACAATTGCTCCTACAACTGCTGAAGAAAAGGCACAAAGGAGGTTAGAGTTGAAGGCAAGAAGCACTTTATTGATGGGAATCCCTAATGAACATTAATTGAAGTTTAACTCCATCAAAGATGCCAAGTCATTGTTGCAGGCTGTTGAGAAGAGGTTTGGAGGGAATGTTGCTACTAAAAAGACTCAGAGGAATCTTCTAAAGCAGTAGTATGAAAATTTTACTGCATCTAGCTCAGAGGTGTTAGATAAAACCTTTGATAGGCTTTAAAAGCTTATCAGTCAGTTAGAGATTCATGGTGAAAGTATCTCACAAGAAGATGTGAATCAGAAGTTCTTAATGTAACACCCCCAAATCTGGGTTGCAGCGGAATGTTGAATATCCGAGGGCGTTACTTCATAGATCAATAGCACAAGATATGAGAATGACCACTGAACGTGCCGTTAAAAAAAAGATACATTGGATTTAACAAATACTTGTTCATTACATAAGCCCATGGCTTCAAATTGTTCGACAACATAAGTAAAGATTTCAGTTTATAACAAATATTCCAAAATGTAATACGCCCCAAATCTTTAGTATTGACTATCTCCAAAGAGTGACCCCCAATGTATCTTGGCACCTCGTGCCTTATTGACATGAGAAAACATGCTTAAAATGTCAACATAAAGTTGGTGAATTCATAGGTTTATGTAAATTAATTGTAGGACCGTAAGATTTCCAAGTGTATGATTAAGCAACAGATGCAAACATCATAAAAAGTAATTATGGTTTCCTAAGCTCATGACACCGAAGCTCAACGTATATTGATGCAATAAATTGCACATAACCCCCCCCCCCCAAAAAACACCTCAAAAAACATAAAAAACACAAAAACACCGCCCCCCCCCCATTATGATGCTTGCATATACTCAGAGCACCTACATCCAGGCAAATACGATCAATGGTATAGCAGATCACAAGGCAGGTGATGAATTTATGGTCTAAAGAGGAAGTGTTGCAATTGTCCTGTAAGTACAGTGACCACGACTGATCCACAAGGTATGTGAGTGTAATCACCTCGGCGAACTCTCTGGAAGCTCCGCAATAGGCAGTTATGAGTCCAAACGGGGATCGCATCAAGTCGTTCCAGCGACTACATCAGAGCACCCTGTCTTTATATTCGCATGATCCTTAGTGCTATTACGTCGCAGCCATGCCTCAAGCTATGTCCCCTATACTCCCTTATTAAATAGGTTGTTTCACTTGAATTACAACGTTCTTCTAGCATCGTACCGTAGAGTGACGGTCGGCCTGAAAGCAGACGCACATGTATTCATGATGCGAAAGGAGAGCGTAGCCAGGTCAAAGCTGTAAGTGTGCGTGATCCGTTAGAGCGTTCCAACTTACACTTAATTGCCCCCTTAGTACGCAATAACATCGAGGGTAAGCTATACGTTACGTATAGCCTGACCTGAGTAACTAAAACACAAGTAATGAAATGACAATAGCTAGCTACGCTTGTCCTACCAGCAGATTAACGTCATACATCAAAGCAACTGTTGTCTTCGCCACTTGCCGTATCTCATGAAACAAGCTGATAGTTCCTCAAAGTAACTAAGTTGGTTTCATGACTTTCGTACCAATTTCCTCAGAATAGATCTAGAACGAACACTCTCCTCGAAGTTATATCTACGTCTGAGATCAATGTCGTACTATGCAATCAATTCAAAAGTGCTCTCGTCTTTTCTTAGACTACACCGTGCTGCTTGGTATATTTTCTGTCATCAGTTTAAATGTATATAAATAAATTGGACTAAGTTACTACTATATTTCAAAGTAATCTGAATATCATATCCAACGAGCCGTCTAGACAGATTAAATTAGCCTGATAGACCTCTGAACTGACCCGGTGCGGCTTACGCAGCACGCTCAGAGCCATAAGTCTCTGTCTATGGTACCCATAATCAAGGGAGGCTCCTCATAAATAAGCCGCATATGTCAGCATATACAGTTTGCATTCTACACAATTTACCATGTGAACTTGCACTCGAAGCGATAACTAAATTTCTGTCGCTAGCTGGAGTATCATATGACGCAATATAATAGTTCTCTAATGCTGATGGGGGCAAAGTCACGGATACATTAGCTAGAAGGCGGCGACTGTCCATCAGCGTATTTAAAGGTAGCGTCAAAACAGTTGTTGGACATAAGGAGTATCTAAAATGTTTAAAATTTGGTAACCAACAGTGATATGTCTTAGCGATGCTGACTATGCCTCGTCGGCGTACAATCTTGCGCATGCAATGAGCCACTCCACAAGTAGGTACACAAATATGGCACGTGTTGATGTCAACTATGGTTCAGAAAGACATCTCACTGTTTGCCAACAGTTGATCGGAGCTCAGCTGTAAAAGCGTGGTTACTATGAAGTGCAATGTACTTTGAGGTTTCACAGAGCATGCTCCTTCTGTTGAAAAAAAGCACTTAAGGATATGCACACTTAGAAATAGTAATACGTGTATAACAGTTAAGAACACCATAATTTGTATTTAGCTGTAAAAATATATGACAATATAAGCTATGTCTATTGATCTTGAATCAACCTAGATATGTAATAGGATGTATATTTATAAAGTATACATTATCCTAAAGATAGATATTCAGTGAACTCTCTAAGATAGTTGTAAATAGTAAGCTAGTTTATGATAACTCAAACATGTTAGATTGCTTTGTTGTCTACTTATATAATATCTAGGGCCTAAAACTCAGATGGAAGCTCACATAGGGTCTCTCATTAGAGAGATCTACTTATTTAGAATTTCTATCATCCCATGTCACAATTCAGCAGAAACAAAATCCCTACACAATAAATCAGTATTATTAGAAATATGCAATGATTCCTCGGCGTTAACCTGGTCTTAAAGCGCATCCATCTTTAAAGACTGAACTCCCACGGTCTTCATATTATAGTCAGTCAGCAATCTGATTCCGTAATCATAATCCCTGTAGCTATATGTATAGTCTCCTCACAGGGTCAATCATTTGAGAAGCCGAATTTAACAGCTGGAAGGTCTTTCCGTATCAGCTACATTACATGTGCTTGGGCTATGCGATGCAATATTCTAATTCAAGCTTAGATAAAAATGCGGATATACTTTTGATCACACTTGTCAGGTCTAATTAAAGTCTATCAAGATAGGTAACACGAGACAAAGCTAGCGGTCTCAATAACTGAACTGACGTATAGTAAGGACTATGATAGACCTCGCGGCGACTGAGCTCATTTTCGATGACGGTTAGTAGTTAGTCACACCATCTCACTCACGTATTTCAGAGGGTTGTAAATCAGTTGCAATTTCATAGTCACGTTTGTCAATAGTACTATTACTACTCTCAATTAGTACAGTCTTAGGAACTCGCCTAGTCACAAGAATTGCTAAAATTGGGTGAACAAACGTTCATTTAGTCTGGACTTGACGCATCTAAGGTGGGCTTAGCGGGTTGAAGTTCACTCTAGTCACCGCGTTTTATTCACTAAGACATCTATATATACAGGGTTAGAGTATCGAGTACAGATCGGCTCTCTCGTGTTGGAAGATTCATCGAGTCACAATATAGACGCATATAAGCAGCCTCTAGGTTCGCGCTGGAGGCACGGCCACGAGCCCAACATTCCGTCGACGGTATATCTGTACCATAGCTACTGGATGTTTGAGACTCTACTATATTCTATTGGTGAAGTTCGACTAATTACTATATGAGTCCTTAATCTGTGACCTCTAGATTAAACTGGCTGCTTGTACCATATCATACGTAGCCAATGAACGATATGAAATAGGTGGCTCTAATTGTAGGAATCAGATCGCCCAGATAATAACTAGCTGTTATAGACTAACTATATACACTACAACTTATTAAGAGTACACAAGTTGGTGAAATGCATAGCATTCGACGTACACTATATTCCATGGTGTTCACGTTGCAATGGTCGGGGTCCCAGATATACACATTGAAGTGTTGTTTAGTCTTCGACTTTGAGACCCGCTTTTAATGTACATCATTTCATAACTCAAATACGCTCCCCCCCCCCCCCCCGTGTGTGTGTCTAGACGGGGGCTAGTGAGGCAACTTATCACTTATGTATGAGCTAGTAAAATCTGTATCATTGAATACTAAAAGAGTCCTGTTCAAACCTGAAATCCTTTTTCATGATCCACTTGATATGAATCCGAGCACATAGCATCGGTCGGTCAAGCCTCAGACTAGAACCCTGTAGAAAAAAACGCTATGTCAAATTTTGAGGCTTAAAGTTTAAAACCCAATATATGTAGAACTACATGTGCTTTATCTTGTTGAAGTATTGTTACAGAATATGTGTTCTGCGACATCGTAAGATGACTCAAATTAGTCTGCAGAATGTCACTATTCGAATAGTCATTAACAACGTTCACCCATAACTATGAAATTCTACTGGTCGGAATGCTTATTCGTAACAATATAACTCAATCACTATTCCTAATGTAGAGCCTATACTCCTAAGAACTCTCTGGTGAGTTTACCCACCCCCCCCCCCCCCCCCCCCCCCCCCCCCCCATTGCCCCCCCCCCCCCCCCCTCCGCTGGATTCGCATATGGCCGGAATACCTAACAGAATGCAATAGCGTACATCCTCTAAATAGTAACCCTCTCCAGTCACCCATCTATTCAATCAGCACCCTCCAGCTGCTATTGTAAAGCTTCGTTATTCAAACGTGTATTAAGGAGGCAGACGTGTTGGCGTGCAGCGTAATGCGGCCGCCTTTTACTCACAAATGAGACCATTAGTCAGAGACTACGTTCTCGCTTAAATGTATCTAAGCTTGTTACAGACTAAGCTAGTCCCTCGAGGAGGTTGACTAAGAATGAGCACTCACGTATAGCTAAGAGTATGACAGACCTTCGGAGTATGTTTCTGTAATGTGTCTGCCACGATTCTTGTTTCTAGACCAGTCCGGTTCAGCAGTATTCTCATATGTATGTATTGCAGAATGACATAGCTCGGTGGCTAGACTTGTGTAGACTAGTCATAGGATGTTGAATCCTATTTGACTGGATTTCATAGATCCATTATTGCGCCTGTTATATCTCGTGTCAGCTTTGCTGTATCACACTGTTAATATTGTCAAATTGATGTAATTGGACTGCACTACTTAGGCGCACTTGCGTTACCGAAACAGGCCGTTAGAACTTCCTGCACTACGCCCAATTGGATCTCGGCTAGATGGCAATCGCATACTAATAGTAAGAATGCCTGTGCGTACAATGTTTTCAAGTTCTTATATACTTGTCAATTTCTTCAACGTATGTAGTGGTAGTATAGAGAGACTTTGTAGTGGAGTCCATACAGTTAGGAATACCAGTTACCATCTTTACTAATATAAGCCGATGAGTCCACCCATTCCGTTATTAATATACAACTAGGTTATAATAGAGAGAGCTTATTTTAAGAGATACTTGAGATGTTGTAAGCTACGATACTTGCCAATGTTCTGTTGTTGGTAGAGGTCCTCTTAGTGAAGCTCGATTTACATTTAAGCTTATTAAAGTGCATAATGCCAAAGTCATACAATATACAATATGTAGAACGGTGAACAACGGCTTACGTTTAGGCACCATTGTAAGATCAAGTATAGTATCGACTCAAAACAGTGAATACCGTTAGGTTCAAAATCGCCTGTGCTGACAATGCGTTAGGAGACTATCTAGGACTAGTATTATTAAAACAGTAGGCAGTGCTGCTGGATTTAGCCTAAGACTATACGCTATGTTACAGCTTATTGCGTTACTACTTCAAATAATGGGTAACATGTTGAATTCCCTTAGTAGTCACAGTTAGGATTGCAACTTTGATCTTTACATACTGATTAATAGGAGAAGAGTGGATAGGGTCGGCGCCCCATTAACATAATTCATGCGAATGAGAATATGACAACTATCATTTTATAAGTACATTAATATGTACTCCTCGATCACCGCTCATCGATTTCATTGCTACTCCTGCTTGTTGTCTTCTATCTTCTCATTTTGTAAACTGGACCTGTCGTTACACTCTTTTTACCGCCATGTGTGCTGACTGTGCGATGTCAATCCCCGGCAAGCATGCTTGTTTACAGATTGAAGGCCGCCTTTGAACTGACTTAGGCCATTGGAACAATAGCAAGTCGATATCGCTTTTAAAGCGGATGTCTCGAATCCGGCTGCTCGGCAATTCTTTATCAATATGGCCGTTTGGATGTAGTATGCACGGTCTACGAGTAAGAAGGGACTAACTGTTCATATAGACCCTCAACCAATGGTACTAATTGCCAAATGTGTACATATCTATGATGCCATTATATGAGGCCGCTTATTTCTAGTAATGTGGTTAGCAAATACGTGTGCATCAGTACCTACGAATAGGATTATGAGCAGTTACACTATCGAATCTCGTTAAGCCGATGCTGTTGGAAGTAACACGGCTCCGATAATGCTAGTTATGACTGCTGATTATGATCATGCCTTAGGACGCTTACTAGAACTCGGTAGATAGGCGCCAGTATATAAATGCAACCTGAGATCGTGCAGGTCGTCGCTGGATGCTAGTATGATCAGATTCTCGCTTGACTCGCCTGACAGACAATTGTGTATACGGGACGCTGTAATCCCAAATCGTAACTAAGGCCTTAGGAGTTCATCTCGAGACGCAGCGATGGCATAGATTTTAGTTCCCAGACACACGTTAGAGAGCTAAATAACGCAAGTTTAGTTAGTGTGGGATGATGTACGGAACGGAAGAGTTTGCGAAGAATGCAGCATAGACATCAGGTGCCACTTTTTGCGTTTACTGAGTCGATCGGACCTTACGTTACTGATGTACTTGCATACGCGCTACTGTGTCACTGATGTTGGCTTTGTATGGTTAGCGTCATGTTTGAATGATGGAGCACGTCTATAGATACCGACGAACTACAGTCGAGACGTCACTTCTCACTGAATCGCCTAATAACGATAGATCACTACCTATTAGCTGCAGTCAATAAGCTAGCGCTGCATCATGCGATTAGTCGCCAATTATATACAGCAGTCCACATCGTAAACCGAATACAGCGGTATGCTCGGTACAAATGTGATACATTACTTATAGTTCCCTGTATGATCCACTATCCCTATTTCGATTATGATTAGCTTTCGTAGCACCTGTTTTAGACACCTATATTCACCCGCATACCTCCTATACCCCCCCCCCCACCAACAAACCTCCTTACCAAATCCAATATCCTAAATATCACGGATTTGTGTTTGTCACACCCACCCTCCCCCCCCCCCCCCCCTCCCCCCCCACCATATGTGTGTAGCTCTGTGTGTCTGATATTTCCTTGTAGGTGTTGTAAGCATGCTCTACACAGTTTGGTTTAGGGACATCGAGCCTCCGCCGGCGTTACAAGCGGTCCGGGCCCTATAATAAGACGCGCTGATGTGAGTACGAATAATGCATGAATCTGGAATTAGATTGATTCTTTGAAACTTCAGAGATTCGGTTTCATGGACGTTATTACGTGATGTCATTCTTTACGGATTTGGACAGTCGGTTTCTAGGCCCCTGTGAACGAAAAACAAGTTAACTTGATGAGAGCTCTGTAAGTGAAATGCTTTGAGACTAAAGTTAGGGATATCAAGCCTTTTTGAACCCCGCTCATAGAAATATAATCCTTGCAAGTATGATATGGTTCACCCTGTCTGTATTTTACGCTAGGTCTCATTGGCATCTAATCGAGGTCTACTGTTCCAGGACTCACATCTCGTAGATGACGACTTGCCCTAACTCTTAGTTGCGTTTTAGTCGACTATTAAAGCGCCCCATTCAGTCTATATCACCTCACGTCACAGCTTTATCTGTACAGCCATGGCGATTAAGGTACTCATTAAGCTTCTTTCCAGGCCCGCATTAACAGATATTCAGTGAATCTCGTAGATCTGGCTGACATATTTCAATTTCGGATGTACAAGGGGGGCTTGTGGCATCTCTCATAATATGCCGTATTAACATGTTTGCCATTATACTTTCGGATTTAATATAAACCGATACTATAGAGTTACTTATTGCATCAGTATGGCGAGTTATAATGTCTAAAGTATCTTCATATGGTTGATTTTCACAATGTATCGCGATGCTGGCTTCACGACTGGAGATTAGCTGCTTAGGAAATAAGACTGAGGAATCGTGTATATTTAAACCGCAACCATTTGCTTATAATCGTCTGGCAGTCTAAATTAGACTTCGCTCAATTCATCTAACGGGCCGACTTCTACTAGAGCCGATCCCCGCAAATACCTTGGCTCATCGTGACTTGATCGGACCTCTACAACCTTGTCTATCTATCTTCACTAATCCGTGGGATGATTGTGAAATTACCGCAATGTGGGCACTCAGGACAAATAGGGGGAGATTCAGTACAAGATTAGATAAGAAAGATTTTACCTATAACACTCATTGCTGCCTAAATTTCGCATATTTTTGACAAAGCCTGTCTAACACACAATACCCTCCCCCACAAATATAACATATTATCACAAAAATTTATTCAAAAACCCCATATAATATACCTTTACTAGATTTAGTTACACTATGGCATAGAATTCCCCCCCCCCTCCCCCCCCTACACTATAGATGAAGATCTATCCCTACCACCACACTCTTCCAAGAGGGATGCCAAAAAACAGATCACCCACAGCCCCCCCCCCCCCCCCCCCCCCCGCCCCCTGCCCCGCCCCATCCCCCCCCCCGCTCCCCCCCCCCCCCCCCCCCGTCCCCAGTAATTAGATAGAGATACTACGTACTAATGTCAGAGTCTCTTCTGACAAGCTATAGATAGACTTTCATTTAACGACATGATGGCCTGATAGTAAAATTATGAGATTTGAGATCAATAGAGATTAAGCTAATATTCAGTCAAAGCTGTCTGACACAAGAATGATGAGAATATTGAATGTAAGGCATATTCAGTACGATAAAAGGGTTAGAGTTCACACTACCCACCTGCAGCGTATTAGGATACTGAGCATCAAGTGTAAGAGATACTTCATCGGAGATTATTATTATCTGGGCAGCAGTCTATATAGACACTCCTTAATGTAATCGTCAGTACATTGAATATGTTATTTCCGTAATGACTGTAGAAATGTTTACCTTCTTTTACTCGTGACCTTGGACCAATAAGAAATATAATAATACTGCAAAGAGGGATGCGCACAACTGTACGAAAATATACATCTACCTTCAATGTACCTTGTACCTGTCTTGATTTGAAGTGTCACTTACGTATTAAAGTGCTCGCATATTAGTAGTGTAGAACTGTATCCTTAATTGCTAATTTATTAAGCAACGGAAAAAGAATACCCTAACGCAATTTCATAATTCTTTCCATTTCGCATCTCGCGCATATGCTATATTTAACAGTTTAAGCCTCGCGGATTGATGTGGGACTATACTAAATACATCATATAAACCAAGAGCCCATCACTAAACTAAAAATCTGATAGGGTCACACTCTAAATGGCCAGAGAATCCCCACGGGAAATTCATTTCACAATAAGTTAATTTTTCCAAGATCCAAGTAGCCAACTTAGACGACGACATCGATGCGTCTACCTAAGCTCCGACTAGTAGAACTTGAACTAATGTTGAAGCGGTCAATATGTATTCCAAGGAACTGTGTCGAGTAAAATAGTACGTGGATAGTGATGTGAGCTGTGCTGACTATAGTTGTCTTACGACGTATGGAAAGACTCGTTAAATACTAGTGGCATCGAAGTCATGTTACGCTTAATAAGCGACCATATTCACGGGAAAACACACCTATGTTGATCATTGGCTGTTCGTTGAGTTTCTAGCCTGCGCACGTTGATGTTGTGTTATTACTTACGTAAGATCTCATGAGATCGATCTATATACAGACAAACTGACCTGATCTATTCGAACATAGATGTCAACTAAAGGCATAGTACGGTAACACGTACTAAAGTGAATCAGACAAGGAGCAATACACATCATACGTTATGGATCTCAATGACAAGACCTTTTCCAGAGTACCGTATCGATAGTCTACTACTTAACTAGTCTTATGTTATAAATTGGATTTGTGTGTTAATACTGACTGCTTTGGATGGTACAAAATGCTAGCTACATTGGATGTTATGCATTTGTTCTACATTAGAACTTAAGTCACAGACCTTCATGAAGATACATTCTACACAATCGGTTCGAGACTGACCATGCTAATAATTAGGGTCCAGATTAAGTCATATCGTCCCGCGATTATGTATATATAGCTTCCCGAGGCATCCCACCGCGTCAGTATGCTATCATGGACATTCATTACGCGAAAAGTAGAGTTCGCATGAGACAATTGTTTAGCGCTGATATTGAGTTTTCTTTCACTAGGAACTATAGACCAAGTCTCGCTTCTTGCATATTCTACCTAGTCTTTCCTAGTCGGCGAATCCCACTTCTCACACCCCCCCCCCCCCCCCCCCCCCCCCCCCCCCCCCCCACTCAAGATAACCAATTCCCTATAAGGATGAGTTGGTATATCGTAGAATTTTTCAAAATGCGGGCCCATAGTACTAGTCGTTCGGTACGCACCGTGGTTGCCTACCCTCGCAATAACTTATCTTCCCCCTCAGGGCAGAGAGTAGCCGTAATATATATCTCTCTTTGACCTCGGGAACTCATAGACCAATCGGGGAGATAGTCCGTCATCTCGCAGATGTGACATGAGGGCCGAGAACAGACCGCCTCAAGTCCAGTTTATAGCAAACCACTGCCTCAATTCACTAAATATCCAGGGTGCTGAGGGCCAAGACACATTCTAAGAGTGCCGGAGTCTCACGAGAGGCGTAGACTTAATTGGCATTCACAACCGTCTCGCAGTCGGCATGACCAACCCAAACGGGGAGATGTGCTCTCAACACCTATTCACCCGTGATCTTGCTAGCTCAATTTCTGCGCAGTAGAAGATCTGCCTCTGGATTGCTAGTCGCAATCCGTAGATGGATGGCGATTAAATAATGTGTATGGATTCAGATGTGTCTAGATGCATGAATCAGACATCCCAGAGCACCCAACCTTCCAGTACTTAACCGGTACTTAGTAGTCGCCTACTCCAACTCGTATTGGCCCGAGGTCGTACAGTGACTATGATTAGACTACTAGAAGTATATAAGCGTATGAGATCTTCGATGCGCTCAAATGTCCGTAAGACGGTTAAATTTTCACTATATAGTGTTATGGACCTAATCTATATTCAAAGGAAGTTTGGTTATGGCCCTCTGTATCTGAGTATGGACATGCTTAGTGTTAGGTTAATCTAGTGTTAAAGAGGTGGTTTTAAACTGCTCTCTATATATGAAGGGATGACACTGTTGACGGGGATAGTGGAGTGACTTACTGTGGGAGCTCTCTTCAATGTTGTGCTTAACTCAATAACTGATATAAAGTCATGGACTATAGGTATGGCGTAGATGAGTCAACATATAAGACACAGACGTAGTGAACCGGTTAACTTGTAAAGCAAACGATTTCGTTTGTTTAACTAAACTGAACTGTGATCGCCCTTCGTGATCCTCATTACGTACCGATAACTTGAACCTATTCGTAAGATTCATTATAGAATGCACTCATCTCGGCAAAAGAGAGCGCAAAGCAAGGCCGCATTCAGAGAGGTCGTATAGCATCTAATCGCTATTCAGAACATGTGAGAAAATATCAGTTTTCGCGTGCTCTGGCTAGATACGACCCCTAGACACACGAAGTACTTTAATCTCTTAGCGCGCTAGGTTCTCGATGATTTCAGAAGTGGAATCGCACTTCCAAAACAAGATAGGCGCAAACGACTGGTTGCCAATCATGTCCCAATTGAACTCCTGGATCAGCGACAGCAAGTACTGCAAATTACTTACTATCTGGGTAATGCATAAAAATAAGTCTTTGTAAACAATGTACAGTGATTAAAGTCATAACTCATAATGGAAATTGAAATTATTTAGTGAGCAAACAATGTGAATAGTATTAACGTTTAAGCAGATCTAATTACATGAGCAGGCACCATTGGATAAGCGGACGGCTACGAAGTACTAAGGGGGTTGAGCCAGCTAACATAATTGACCATAATGATTCAGAAAAGTGAGTCTAATTAGGTCTCGATGAATCGTAATTAGAGTGCATAACAGAACTCTTTCTTGTCCATTCCACAGAGACGAATAACGATTATCAGTACTCGAATTGTGGTAGGAGCAACTAGGCGGTCGTGAATTATTCTCGTGAAATTGTAAATGCACTCTGATGAACTATCGAGTTAATCTATAATCTAATTGACATACGTGTATACTTGAGGTCGCTTGTTCTTTCAAGGACTATCATACGTATATTGAGGACACTTAGTTGCATCTTAGCTATATATATAGTTGGACCTCTAGAAATGAGTAGAAGATACTCATATGTGGTGTCAAGTCTGATGAACATATAAGTATATCATCTGCCGTCCAGAAATAGCTTTATTGCGGGAACCTCAGCTTGTGGGCATAGTATTATACTGTTAGCAGTGGACTCAATTAACGTCTGCTGTTTAACATTGCTAATCTATGCAAGCGAGCGTTGAGGCAAATACTTATTAGTACATAGACGTGAATCTCAATGTATGATTATTACTAATCGCATCCGTTGTGACATTTACCAGTAATGAACACTACCCCTACAGTAAAAATTGAAAGTTAACTGAAAACCGAACGCCACAGAAGGCGATGTCCACGACGCCCATAGGCTCTAAGTTACTTTTCGCGCAATCTCCAACTTTTGCGAGTACATTTCTACTGAACCTTTAATTGTTATCGAGATGAGTTAGAAATAGTTTACTGGGGGACCCCATCACTGGTTAGCGAGCTGCCATATTTTCTCCGTCGATACTTGGCTACTCTTGTGTGTGCAACACGCGCAACATTGCATGTGTTAAATCATTTTCTTACTACTTGTATGTATCAATTAATCATTCTTTGTAATTCCGGGTAAGCGGATGCAATTTAACATGGGATAGACATGTTCTCTGTAGACCATCCTTCTTACCAACGACCCCCACCCCCCCGCCCCCCGCCCCCGAGTTAATCTCTTGATATTCCAGTTGTGTCTTATCTCACACCCCTCCCTTGACAATTCGGCGCTTTTTGCCGACTGATATTCATTAGAGAAAATTTGTTATCTCATGTGTAGACGTTAGCCCGGTAAAATATGTTACAAGTGCTTACCTATGGATTATCGATGATGGTGTAAGTGTACTGCGTCTATCTCTGTAGTCCCCTGAGACCCTTGGCTAGGGAGATACACTATTTCTTTTCTCTCTCTTACGGATGATTCTGGAGATGAATTCACCCGGACAACTACCATGATTTCAAAGATCATTGTGAACCTGCTTCATTATGCTATGAGCCTTTTACTCTTGGTTCTCTTATTGATTGTTAATTATGATTCTATTTTCGCTCTCCCTGCTATGTACCATTATTGTGGGTCGGCTATGACTTATAATAGATCTCTCTTTTTGCGCATTGATCCAAGGCTGTCACGGCAATAGACTTCTGTGCTAGTGTTTTCGTTAGTCGCGATTGCTGGGCTTATTGAAATGAACGTCTTGTATGATGTTTACTACCCTATAGGCGGTTCCGAATCCCTATACCAAGTTGATGATCCCAGCGTCTCCTGCTATGTAGCGCTGTCTCAGTCAGCGACCCCCGTGCTTATTTTGTTCGTCCTAAGGCTCAGTTTTAGGAACTAATGGCCGCTATTACAGTGAAACTCCTATACAGGGCTTCCCACCGTATATTTCTTATACTGTTCGTCCCTATCTGACTATAGTCGTACCACCGCGTCTTTGGCAATGATCTCAACTTTTGTTGCTAATGCGAGACAATATGTTTGATTATTTTGTTGATTTTCTCAAGCCGTCCCCAATGATATTATAGTAGCAACTTCATGAAGAGTGTATCAGCTTATTGGTTAAGATTTACAATGTGGGCGGTTGCGTGTAGGTTTTTAAATGCGGAATGGTGCGGAATCCTAGATTTGTTTTGTTTTCGATGGATCTGTTCGAACCCCACTACTATGTAGTAATTTGTGTAGTTGGGTGGATAGATCTGATGTATTACTTGGGTGCTATAATCCGATCCGAGTCTTTCACATTTGGATTTTTGCATGCTTTTTGCTGGTATGCATTAGCACTCTAATGGTAACCATCGCTACGGCATGTTCAATACAGACTGGCCTGCAACAGAGATATGTTATGTGGGGCTCTGTATAATGTGCGCTCTACACACTCTACACAGGTGTTATTTCGGTCGGACTTTCATGACATTCTATTCATTACTTGATCTTACACTAGATATTTAAGATACATTTTTCTTGTTATTGTCAGCCGAGGTCATGTTACTTTCGATCATATATTTGTTATTCCTGTGTAGTTCATGTCATTAACAGGGTAACGCATCCATGCATTTCAGATTAGCCAACTGCAGCCTAGCTCATATTGTCGCACTCGGAGATCCTTTGACGCAGCTAGATTTTCGCGCAAAAAACTGATTCATCTGAATTATTTCATATTTCGCGCGCTTCAAGCCATTATGTCGGTAGTCTTTAATCTAATTATTATCCATTCTTTTGTAATCTGAACTGGGGCTTCTTGTAAAGTCAAACTCGACTTATAGATTAAAAGATGATGGCGGTACACATTTCTATACGTAAGAACTTTGCTTGACTCACGGTCAGTGTGTCCACTGTTCTTTTAACGGGTTTTCTTAGGGTGTTCGAGTGAAATATGCGACATTTTATTCCATATCGCACTTGTTTGCATTAGTTGGAGAGCTAGGTTGCTTTTGGGATATGAGCCTGACTGATGTAAAGTTGGGGAACTATTTACCCTTAGGCATCTTTTAGTTTTTGATTTGTTGATTTGTTTCTTTTCGAGACATTCGTTATTTCGTAATTTTCGTTTGATATAGTCGTGTATCTTTTATAAAATTATGTACGTAGTACATAGCTTGACCTTATTATCCTTTTTTGGTTATTTATTTAGACGTTCCGCTAGTTTATGCTTGTGTTTGATTTAAGGTCTATGCTTCGTGATGTTTGTCACACCAATATTAGTATTATTTTACCCTCTTGGTGTCAGGGCGTTGCGTTACACCAGAACCACCCACCATCACCATACCCCGCACACCCAAACGCAATTAGAAAGTAGTTTTGTCTCCATGGCATAAACCCGTCTTGTGTCTCCCTATTCCTGTTTTCTTGGTTCCTTGGAGGCTTGCACTCCTTTGCAAAGTGTCCCCTTTTGTGGTAGTTGTAATACTCCACCTTGGACTTATCAAACCAATTGGTCTCATTAACCATTAACGTAAGCTTCTTTAGTGTTCTTTAAGAATCTCCTTACCTCATTGTTAGCATAGCCATCTGCCCCTTAAGTCCATTCTTCTAACAATCATCAGGATGGAATTTGATTGCAAGTCTCATTAGTAAGTTGTGGACTATTGGAGTTGTATTGCAAAGAAAGCACAAAAATGATAACCAATCATCAAGTTGTCAATTGTTGTGGAATTAACATCACTGTTGCCTATCGTGCTGCATGTTGTGCACCATGGAGCAAGATTAAATTGCTCCATCTTATACTGATTGTTAGTGGACACAAATGCTAACATTTTGTGGTTTGTTCTTGAGCTTGATGTCCCTTTGACCTTCTAGTTACATAGATCTTCAGGTTGTAGAAAAGATTCATCCATGCTTAAATGGTAGCTATCTCAGGCTTGTTCCTACACACAATGGTTATGTGGTGTTCCATTCTGGTTGATAGACTTCTTAAGTGTAACATTTTCAATTTCAGGTCATTAGGCATCCTATATTCGTCACTATTTATTTTGGTTCTCCGATTGTGTATACTTTTAAATGAACTTTTAAAGCCAAATTCAAATAGACTTGAAATAATCATTTTAATGTAATACGGTCGTCAAAATAAATTAAGTTTACATCATAATCTAAGTAATAAATAATATCAAATTACTTAAGAAGTTAATTACTTACTTTTGCGTATTTTACTTTTTATTGGTCACGTAAAAGGGTTACATTTCGCAATAAAATACATTTGTACACACCCCAGAAATACCTAGACTTACCTAGACTCAAACCAATACCCACTTTTAATCCTTAAACACAAAATTTGTATAATTATTGTGTTAATAAACCCAAGGGCATAATACGGGGTAAGATAAAAACCACTTATAATCGTCCCTTGTGATTTAGCTAGCTAGAAAATCTACATATTTTTCCCTAAGTACATGTACTTCCTCTTGGTTTATTAAAAATAGTACTTAGTGTCCCTCCTAACTAACATTTTAACACAATGGTTAATAACCATTTGAGGGGGGTGGGGGGGGGGTCTATCCATTTTTCCCTTGATGCCGCGGCTATGCTGAATGAACCAACACACAAATCATAAGATTTCAAGTATCTAAGCATATCTTGTACAAATATTGAGCAATAAAGAGTAGTACTTAGTGGTTTAGCAAGAAACCATTTGAGATTAACTAGAAAACCTCTAAACCACCTCACAAGGCTCGTTTTTAGTTAGACAAGAACCAGGAAACGCTAACTAGCTCATTTGCCTATAAATACACACTCATATTGTCACTTAACACATTTCTAAAACTCTTAAACTCTCTCAAGGATAAACCATACTCATTTACTCTCTCTTGCATTCGGGTCTCACATAACCGAACCCATACATAACCCACATTTCCTTCTAAGGACACAAGGTGCACTTCGGTTCGCATACAAGTGTATTAAGAAGAGTATACGAGCTAAGGATTGGGTATACAAGCTTTGAAGCTTAGGGTATACCCACGGTTTGGGGTGGTAAACGAGTGGGGTCTATTATACACGACGCACATTTAAAGACTCTAAGGACACATTGTAAGTCGCGACAAGCTTTGCATTGTCATTTTTCCATTCGTTGTGCTGTTTTGTTTGCATACTATAGTTCTGTTCGTCACGTCATTGGGTTGGACAAGTTACGTGGGCATAAGTATGCATGGCTCGACTCATGCATGGTTCACGCACGCAATTTATGTGTATGATTGATCTTGGTGGTGCTAATATATATACACGTATATGAAACATGACTAAACATCGAGTTAAGGCTTAGACATCTCATTTAAATGCACGAATGAGAAACAAGGTGAGCATGGGTGGGTTCATTTTTATTTAAAAACATATAAATTCTATACGTAAAACTTTTCCAAGTAATCGTAACAACTTGACTTCTTAGGAATGCAAACATTAACTTAGTAGCACGAACGCATGTGAGACTAAAATCGCGGCTATTTAAGTTAACGAGTGCTTAACGAAAGATTGAAAACCCTATGTTATAAATAATGAGCAAATGGACCAAAAATGGGTTAGTTTAAAACCACAACTGGCCAACAAGCCCAACAGATACTGAGGGGGGTTCACATCTTATTTATAGCTTCACGAGCTATTTAGAGGCCTAGTGTGCTTATTAATCACACATGGACCCTAAAATACTTTTAGAAACCAACCGGACCCCTAACGGGCTTGTTAGCCCATTAACGAGCCCAGAACGCAAGCCAATAAGCTACAGCGAGCGTATACAGCTTATTGGTGGGCTTATACAAGTTTAATAATCTTTATGAACCTAGACAAGGCTAATGGGCCTTAATTGACCAAGCCAAAACCGTTTGGAAGACTATTTGGGTTCCTATTGGGCCCAAAAAGCCCAATAACGAGCTTAATGGCTTATTGAATAAGACAAAACAGAAAACAAACCTAAATGTGCTTAACAAGTCTAGAAATAAGTCTGAAATATTAATAGAACATTTTACATCTAATTGGGTTAAGGCTATTTGGGCTAACAAAGGCCCAATAAGCTGAATTAGCACAAATAAGTCACCAAGCTTATTTTCCAGCCAAAACAGATTCAGTGACGACTTTAATGGACTTAAAAAGGGCTTTCTTTTATTGCTTTTGGAAATATTAATTGGACCTTTTAAATGCTTATTGGACCTTAACGGGCCCAATAAGGTCCAAATAAGCCTAAATAAGCTCATCACGAGCTTATTTATAAGCTGACCCAGCTTATATGGCTTATTGGAACTTAATGAAAGCCATTGTCACTTATTAGATCTTAATTGGAGTTAAAATGCGATTTTTACAAGTTAAGGGACTAAAAGTGTAAATTTGCAAACTTAAATGTTAAAACTGTCAAAATCTGTTTTTGAAGAGTCTAGGGACTGTTTTTGGTCATTTTGAAACTTTAGGGACTATTAGAAACATATAAGGACCTAAAGTGTAACTTTGTAAAGTTAAGGACTAATATACTGTAACAATGATGAAAAACATAAGGGGTCTAAAGTGTAAATACTTTATTTTCATAAACAAGAGGGATTGTTTTGTAATTATAAAAAACCTAAGGGTATTTTATAAACAAAAGTGATTTCATAAACACTTAACATATCGGACGAATTATATTCGGATAATATACAAGTTAACCTACGACTTAATGATAAATTCGAATATTTTTTAATAGAACCTTTTATACGTGTATTAGAAGTGTGAAATGTATTTTATACCTTCCCAAAGAGCCAATCAAGTGAATACAAATACATTAAACATGTACACCACCACACAAGTGATAACAGTATATATAAACTAGCAATTTGTTATAGTTTTACATTGGTCTTTAGGCCTATTATTGTGGACTTAAGACTGGAGTATTTAGTTAGGTATTTGTCTGTTGTACTTCCATACTTGGATATATCTACCATTTTTAGAGGACTATTTACTAGGTGAGTTCATAGACCCATGTTCTTACAATTATTTAAATGTATTTAATTTCGTTGGGGTGAGATAAAGCCTTTGTTTTATTAAATTGGACGCTAAGTGCTACTTTTTTACCTATGATTAAGTGTTTGCCTATGCTAGCGATATTTAACATACTGGAGCCCTTTTTTTACATGAACTTCAATTGCTAGATTGCGAGGCGCGGATGTTATAAATAGTTTCCTATTTGGGATTGACGTCCCCCGTTGGGTAAGTAGCGCTCTCTTGCGTGTCTGCCGGACAACAAACGTTTATTACCATGTCGGATTTGGGATGTTGCAGGTAAGAAACACATTCCGGGCATTTATTGGCATATTTATTGCACTAATCTAACGTTGAGCTTCACGGTGTCATGATCTTAGGAAACCATAATTACTTTTTATGATGTTTGCATCTGTTGCTTAATCTTCACTTGGAATCTACGGTCCTACAATTAAGTTCTAAACCTTATGAATCACAACTTTATGTTGACATTTTAAGCATGTTTTCTCATGTCAATAAGGCACGAGGCGGTGACTAGATACAGTGGGGGTCACTCCTCCTTTGGAGATAGTCAATACTAAAGATTTGTGGCGTATTACATTTTGGATATTTGTTATAAACTGAAATCTTTATTTTGTTGTCGAATCAATTTGATGATAGCCATGGGCATTATGTTAATGAAACCAACGTATTGTTCAAATCTCCCAAATGTATCTTTTTTTTAACGGCGACGTTCAGTGGTCATTCTCATTATCTGCGTGCTATTGATCTAGACAGTAACGCTTCCTCGGATATCATCATTCCGCTGCAACCCAGATTTGGGGGTGTTACATTAAGAACTTCTAATTCACATCTTCTTGTGAGATACTTTCACCATGAATCTCTAACTGACTGATAGGCTCTTTAAAGCCTTCAAAGGGGTTTATCTAAACACCTCTTGAAGATAGATGCAGTAAAATTTTCATACTACTGCTTTAGAAGATTCCTCTGAGTCTTTTTAGTAACAACATTCCCTCCAAACCTCTTCTCAATAGCCTGCAACAATGACTTGGCATCTTTGATGGAGTTAAACTTCAATTAATGTTCATTAGGGATTCCCATTAATAAAGTGCTTCTTGCCTTCAACTCTAACCTCCTTTGTGCCTTTTTTTCAGCAGTTGTAGGAGCAATTGTAGTCTCAACACCTTTAACAACTTTTGTTATTGGAGGTGCATTACCATTCTCTGATGACTTCCCATAGCGAATAACAGTCCTCCAAGCTACTACTCACCTGGGTGGTGCATAGGCCACTTTTGATTGCTGCCACCAAATGATGTTATGTCGTGACTACCATATCTCTTTGTAATAAACAGACATTGAATGTAAAAGCAGTTTCTTCTTAACAAAGTTTCTCAAAGCAACAAGCTCTGATACCACTTGTTGATCCTAGTTAACTTCTAATAATCGATTTCTTTAAGCTTGTTTAAGGTTTAGTTATGCTAGATAAATATATAACATAAACTTAGTTTAAGCAAACTTTGTTTGATAATACATAAAGAATTATGCGGAATTTAAATCTTTAATTTAAGAAGATTTTCTTCAGTTAACATAAAAACAACTTCTAATTTTCACAATAAAAGCTCCAATATTATTAATTTACAAATAATCACGGAATTACTCTCTTGTATTAGGGTTACAAAACCTTGAAGCTATTTTTCTATTTGACTAAGATACATAAAAACTCTAGCTCTAGGTCCTCATTTTATTACACCAAAGAGTCCTAGTCGATTTTACTATAATATTACTAAACTTAGATTATTCTCAAAGATCTATTCTATAAATAACAATCCTTATCTCATAAGTAATCTTGATCTTTAAGCAATCTTTATCTTTCTGCAGTTGTAACTTTCAGCCCTAACTTAACTCATATACAAGCAGAGTTAGTATAGTAACTTATGCACTCAAGCAGATTAATGTGTAACAAGCAGATAGTAACTACTTAGGATTTATTTTCTTCAATATTCACCAGCAGTACTAACTTTACTCTATCAGTACTAACATATACTAGCAGTAGTAACTAGCAGTACTAATATACACTAGCAGTCTTAAGTTACACTAGCAGTACTAAGTTACACTAGCAGTAGTAACTATGAACTAGCAGTACTAACTACTTAGCATATTTTTCAGTATATCTTTGATAATATGGTAAAGAATGTGGATAGTATGGTACAATTCTAGATGTATCCAAGATTCGTACAAGTATTTATGAATAAACAAGTTAGGGATATGTCACATCATAAAAGGATTTATGTTACCCCTTCTCATACTAAGAAGATATTTGGGAACATGAAGAGGGAAGGGAAAGGTTTTTCTGGAAGAGTTACCCTTTATTTCAAACTAGGTTGGTTCAGCTAGAAGGGTAGAATCCTCTGATGAAGCTAGTTTGGGTGATCAGGAGGATGCATCCAAACAGGGGAGGAAAATAGCTGATATTGATGTTGATGCAGAGGTTACACTAATTGATGAGACTTAGGGGAGGAATGATGATAACCTAATGTTTGATACAGGTGTTTTAGATGAGCAGGAAGTTGAGGTTGAAAAGGTAGTTAGTACTGCTGAAGTTACTACTGAAAGTGCTACAACAACAACTGTTGATGAATTGACCCTGGCTCAGACTTTAATAGAGATCAAAGCTGCAAAACCCAAAGTTAGAGGGGTTATGATTCAAGAGCCAAGCGAATTTACAACAACAACTACAACAACAACACCAGTTGCATCAAAACCTTCATAGGACAAAGGAAAAGCAAAAATGATTGAGTCTGAAGAACCTTTGAAGATGAAGCCAAAAGATCAAGTCCTCTTTGATGAACAAGAAGCTATAAGGCTACAAGCTTAATTTGATAAGGAAGAGAGGATTGCAAGAGAAAAGGAAGAAGCTAATGCTGCCTTAATTGCATAATGGAATGATATTCACGATAAGGTAGAAACTAACTATGAATTGGCTCAAAGGCTGCAAGCAGAGGAATAAGAAGAGTTGACAATTAAAGAAAAGTCTAAGTTGTTTCAACAACTCTTGGAAAAAAGGAGGAAGCACTTTGCAGCTAAGAGAGCAGAAGAAAGGAGAAGTAAACCACCTACCAAAGCTCAACAAAGAAGTATCATGACTACTTACCTGAAAAACATGGCAGGATGGAAGCCTAAAGATTTGAAAAACTAGTCCTTTGCCAGTGTTCAAGAATTATTTGAGAATACTGTAAAAAGGGTAAATACAATTGTAGACATGAATAAAGAATTGGTAGAAGGTAGTGAGATAAGAGAAGAAGAAAGCAGTTCTAAAAGAGCAAGTGATGAGCTAGAACAAGAGCCTACAAAGAAGCAAAAGGTGGATGATGATAAAGAAAGAGAAGATCTTTAACAATGCTTTGAGTTGGTTACAGAATAAGATGTTGCAATTGATGCTATACCCCTAGCTACCAAGCCTGCACCCATTGTAAATTTCCAGATTCATAGAAAAGGAAGGAATGGATATTATGAAATAATGAGAGCCGATGGAAGTGCCAAGACATACTTATTGTTTAGTCAACTGTTCAAAGAGTTTGATAGAGAAGACTTGGAAAATCTATGGAAGTTGGTTAAAGAAAAGCATGGGAATACAAGGCCAGAAGAAGGATATGAAAGAGTGCTATGGGGAGATCTAAATACTATGTTTTAACATCATATAGAAGATCTAATATGGAGGAATTTACAAGGAAAGAAAGTATTGCTTTAGAGGCTATATAACTCATGTAGAGTACACTTTATGAGGTTTGAAGATATGCATGTTTATATGCTAGTAGAGAAGAGATATCTACTTACACCAACAACAATCACTGATATACTGAATAAGAAGCTGAAATCTAACTATTGGAATGAAATGTGTTATCAACTTCTGAAGCTCATCACAAAACAACTCAAGAATACTGGAAGTGTTTGAAAGCATCCTCCTGGTGATGGTGAAGACTTTTAATGAAGAAACTTAATGATTTTAAAGATAAATATCAAGTTTAGGGGAGGATTATTGGGATTAAAAGCTTCAGAAGGCTGTTTGGAATTACTACTGCTCTTATCCAAGTTAGTGCTGCTCAAGAAGAAAGGTTTGTGTTACTACTGCTAGCACAAAGATTGTGAAAAATACTCTAAGTAGTTAGTACTGGCAGTATAAACTTAGTACTGCTAGTATAACTTAGAACTGCTAGTATATGTTAGTACTGCTAGAGTAAAGTTAGTACTGCTAGTGGAGAATGAAGAAAATATTCTAAGTGGTTACTACTGCTTGTACACAGTTAATGTTGCTGGTGTATAAGTTATTGATGCTAGTGTTCAGAGTTAATGTTGCTGGTACGAAGTTACAACTGCTGACAGAGTTACAACTGCTAATTAATAAAGATTGATTGAGGATAAAGATTGCTTATGTGATAAGTATGAGATATTTTTGTAAAACATACATATAAGTTATTTGTTTAGAAGATCATGATAACTTAGAAAAATATTGTAAGTCGGTTAGGACTCCTTGGTTAAAAAAGGAGGTCATATGGCATAGAGTTAGATATCTAGAAATCATTTGTTTTGATATCGATATAGCTTCAAGGTTTTGTAACCCTAACACTATTAAGAGTGTTCGTATTATATTGAGGCTGAAAGTTTGATAAACTATTTGTTATCGTATTTATTACTGTTTCATTAAAATTCTTCTTAGTATTATTGACTAGATTCCGCATAGTCTTTGATATTAACAATCAAAGTTTCTATCATAGTTGTTTTGGATTTATTCAATACAACTTAGGCTTATACAAGCTAAGCAAGATCTATTCTATTGGGATCAACAATCATCCCTTTGTTACAGATCCCGTTAAACTATGGGTATGGATCCTAACTCATTCCATATAGTTTAACTATTTAGTTTCTCGTTATAGAAGTTAATTCAGATATATCAAATGTAATTAAGAATCATCTTGAATTACCCTTTGGGTACGGCTATACAATTATCTGATTAATTCTTGAGAGGGCCCATGGTATCATTCTGCACATATCAAGTGGATGAACAAATTCTTTATTGACTACAAGTGTTATGGATGCTGCTTCACATCACTTCCAAGAATAGCCTTTATAACAACCATTTTCAAGTTAGCATTTGACTTATAATCAAAAAGTGATATCCACACATGTAGAACTTGTTTGCATCTCAAGTCTAAGGATGACTTATTTAACCATTTTTGATATCTTACTCATGATAAGGATCCAAAAGTAAATATTCAAAGGTTTGGACGTTCAATAGGCATCCCTTGTGATAAACATTATGAGTTTGGTGGAACCATCCATGTATTTAAATAATACAACCAACACTCACATTTGCCTTAATGTAATAATATTCCCATATTGTTACCCGACAATGGACATATTTAGAATGATAAAATCATCCAAGGATTAAACATGCAAATATAGGACAACAATTATTATATGTATGAAAAACAAATACCACGTATCTTTATTCATCAGAAAGTAAAAATTGTCTTACAATCCTAATTATCCAAATACTAATAAAACAGATATGCATAAGACTAATTAGTAAGTTGAAGTCTAATGTTTCCAACATTCTCAACTCTTTCTTTACAAGACAGCTAAATAGTCATCTGAGTAAACTTTCTGAATACTTGTTTCAAATTCACAAATTGTGAAGGATTTGAATGATATGATGAGTGTCTTATCTCACATGTGCATACTATTGCAAGTGTCATAGTATGGAAATGTCGCAATACCTTTTATAGGGTATTAGAAGTCAACGACATACTGACAGTCATCTTTACAGTTTCTTAAAATGTAAAGTATTCTTATTCTTTAATGTGTAATGCAACAATGCTCTTAGCTGAGCATATCTAGTTAGCAGATTTATCATAAATGATGAAATCCTACTTTAACTAGGGTTGGTTATCCTCTAGCATTAGTGTACACAAACATCACTATGCCTTATAATTCGTAAACGTTTGTTTTAACAGTCTTCTAAACACTCTCGCATTAGATACCTGTGTTGTTAGCTCATATTTGCTCTTGTGAAAATAACAACCAGTCTCATACACCATATAATATATATACACGGATGTTCATAGTTAAAAACACAGGTTTTTCCATTATGTTAATACATTATCTCAGTGTAATATTACCATTTAGACCTTGCTTCAATAGATTCAGTGATATATTGCATTGTGTTGGACTTAATCACTGCATATGCTTATTTTAATAAATATTTATTCTAAGGTCGTTTGTTTTATTTCCTGAATTCCTAAGTGAAGTTTCATTCCAATCTCAAGGATTAACATCTAGCTTTGATGGAATGATGCTTTCAATATGTTAAACAACATATGAATTTTAAGGAAAAAACATAGTGCTCCCACTTGATGTTAGGTGTATCAGGAGTTAGCTTAATTTAATCAAAAATCATATTGTAATTAAACTTAAGATCTCAGCTCCTAGATGCATGATCTAATCCACACTTGGATTCTTTTATCTTATATACTTTATAAAGATTACATATACTCATAACCCTTTTGATTACACACCATCCTCGCAAAGGTAATCATTGCGAAAAGAGTTATGAAACCTAATTGCCATATTTCATATTCATGAAAACATGTATGACAATTAATCATCTTTATATAATTAATGTGTGTAGAAGGAAGATTTAATCACAGTCAATTGCTTGAGTAAGATTAAAACTCTTATCATCAGTCAGGCATTAATATGTATACAATTTTGTCCTTATGAGTCTTTCTTTAAAAAAACTCATTCTAACCTCACAGTTTAAATGTTTGGTGAAAAATCAATCAAGTTTAAAACATTGATCGTCTTTTAAGGACTGCATCTTATCATTCATAGTTGTAAGACATTTATTAGATTCAAGATGTGATAATTCATCTTATTAGTTAGAAGGTTTGCTATGACCCTATAACTTATATTCCTCAGCATTGATATTAAAATATCACTCTATTGATGAGGTATCCTTGCGGATTTATAAATAAGAGTTACATTATACTTTAGTTCGACATTGACATGTTTAGCCTTAGTATGACATCAGCAAGTGAATTCAGAAGGTTATGTATTTTGTTCTTGAATATCTTCAAGATTTGTAGATGCTCCCACTTACTTTTGTATTTAAGCAACAATAAATTGTTCTTAATTAGGAAACACAAAACCTATTTTACAATTCTCATCTCTAGCTTGTTAATAATATGCTTCATAAGATATTAATAAAATTTAGAACTTTAATTAAGACATAATTAGAATTCACCCAATCCATAATATAGATAATGTCTTGAATACCTTCTAGGTTGGAACTATATTGAGTGTATCCATGACACACGCAAATTTCTAACCTTGATAGATTTTGGAGGTAGAGCAATTAAAGTTATCAAAAATTAAACGATATGAATATAGCTTGTCTCAACACATTAGACATATCATAATGATGTGGTGTTCTATGAGTATTGGAATTGTGAGACTACATCAGAATTCCTTAGATAACTTAATTCTCTTTAGGTCAAATACTTACCAATAGGGTCGAGCCATATTGAATACAAAGTATTATAAAACCAAGTGCATGCTATAACGTATATTTCTTTGAATAGTATAATAACTCTATGTTCATGTGTTTCAAGGAAACAGAACATGTCAAGTTTACGTTACAAGTCTTTGAATAATTCAAGGACATCATGTTTATGTGTTAACAAGAAGACACAACACTTTTACTACTTACTTTATGTTATCAGTCATTGATAAATTCAAAGACTTTATATTTATGTCTTAACCAGAAAACATAATTATAGTAACTACAGTAGTTATGAACGCAAACTCTTGAGTTCAATAGTAATTTCAAGTTTATTTCATACTTCATAATTATGATTATATAATTAACCATAATTATATTGACTAAAACATGTAGTTAAAATGTTAAAGTAGCTTTACATTATATCTTGACATTTAAATGTAATAGGGCAACAAACATCTTGTATGTTTAAGTCCTAGTAGAATTATTAGCTTTCTTACCTTGAGGTCAAGAGAAACCAATAATTATATTGTTATATGTTGTTACTTACACACACTTAAGATTTCTCCCACTTGTGTACGGTACAACATTATTTAAAACAATATGATAGTGTCATAGATATTACAAGTAGATTTCGAACCATAACGTTTACTAAGGAATCGTGGATTATTATTCTATAGATAACGTTTCAGAAAGCAACATCAGAAAGGCAACTTGTTATCCTTTAAAAAAATGCAATTTTCCTTAAAACTATGGTAGTTCATATTCGGAAAGTAATGAATTATTTCAAAGCAAGCTAGAAATAATATGGGTAACTAACAAGGAAATAAATCTTGTAGATCCCACTGAATTTGACAACATTACATGAATGTCTTTTTAGTAATAAAATTCAAAGCTCTCACTGGTTTTGTCAACATTGTAAGTGTTACATTACTAGTAGAAAGCAAATATTGATTTATTTACTTTCCTACTCCTTTAAAATGCCTACACTGTACTTAGGTATTGGAAGTTCTACTTATGTTGATGAGGGACTAGCCATTCATGCTTTCATTAACTTAAACATTTTAGCATGCAATTTCTCCTTAATCGGTATGCCTAGGCACAAGGGTGTTTAGCACTATAAGGAATGAAGTGAGTCCAAGAAAAAAAATACCTAGAAGACATTCTAGTAATTTTCTTTACTCGTTGCGGTTTATTGAGAATTCCTCTTATTCACATTTAAAACTCATACATCGTCTTCAAGTGCAAGATGTTATTATTTTGGTAGCTATAGACAAATTGTTCTCTAGTTACACAAAATATTTTATCTTTCAATTATTTCATAACCGAAAAGGGTAATGAAAGATTGTAAGTGGGTTTAAATATAATGAGAAAATTTCAATTGTAATTCTATTTTAGTTTTGTCATGCAAGGAGAAGAGATAGGAGTAAGTCTCACTCTTCTTACCAGGAAAAGAGACTATGTTTGTCTTTTTAAGAAAATCAACTTTTGTTTATGAATTATGTTGCAATAACACAATTAATCAAAACATAGAAAGTTCAATTTTAGTATTTTTGATACTTAAATTCTTAAGAGAATTAACTACCCAATTAATTACTAATAAGACTAAGATCCAACTTTACCTCTCACTTATTACCGGAGGTCTGACCAGTGTGTAAACAAGTAGGGCAAGAGGTAAGCGGCGTGCGTTAATTGCATTGAAATGCAACTCTTAGATTTATGAGACACATGACTTTAATAACTCATATAGTACTGTCATGTACATATTTTGTCTCATCTTATACCTCGGGTCCAAGGTCTGACCAAGCATACTCGATGTAAGTCAACCAAATAAGAACATGCAAAAATTGACCTTAGGTCTGACCAGAAAGAAAAAATTTGCTTTGGTTGGAATTAACCTTAGGTCTGACCAAAGAGAAAAAAACCAAGTGCTAGTGTTCTTAAATTGGCTGGCATAGACTTAAAATTTAACATATGGGTATACACATAAGTTTATAAAAACATGTGTCAAAAATGTGTACAAAGAAGCATGCAAAACATCTTTATATCACAAGTTAAGAAAACATTTTGTTAACTTTTTAGGTTTTTTAGGTGTGCTAATATCGCGGGAAACATTACAAATTGATCAAACCCTATATTGTACTTCTGCATGTGTCCAAAGACACAAGTTCTTTCAATAATTGTGTCATATACCGAAGCATGTAGTGGCGCAGGAAAAGATTAAAGATCAATTTAACCCTAGAAGTCCACTAAAGCCGTGGTACAGTAGCGATTCATCATATGATAAAAGCATAAAAACTTTAAAATTTTAATCGGATTATAAGTTGATTTATATTTTTGAAAGTCTCATCGTGGGAAACCTTATAGGCTATGATTATCGGATGTAAGACGAACCCAGTTGACACATATGACTTCAAAAATCTAATCAAGTTATAATAAAACGAGTTTCATTAGATTTAACGTCCATTTAAATTTGTCCAAAAACCAGTTTTACAAATAACACATTGCATGTCACAAGGAATTTATAATTATGTGTGTAATTTAACAGACAAATTTAAACCAAGATTCGAGTAAGTTCGTCATGGGAAGTTACGTTTCTAAGCGCAACATTATAGATAACCACACCCGAATGACTCATAAACTCGCAAGAATCTTTAGTTTAAATAAAAAAAGTTTCACTTTAAGTATTTAGTCCGTTTATAGTTTCAAAAATCTTTTGCATATATTTAACCAGTCACATGGAATATAACATATAAGCAAATAAACAGACAGAAAGAGGGGATGAGGTGAAGACACACTCTATATCGAAAGTTGTAGATCAAATAATACTTTGAGTCCTCATAACGAGTCTTCCCCAACCGGAGAACCAAAAGACTCTCACTAGGTTTCTAGCTTAGTACCTAGATCGCCACATGCACAATATAGTGTGATTGCATGAGTCTTAAGGCCAGAAAAAGGATAGAAAAAGAGAAAACTTAATTAACTTTTAATTTTTAGATCTATTCCTTTTAATCTATATTAACTAGTAATAATATCAAGATTCTAGGTTTTATTTATTCTTTATGGCAAGAATTGCATATTATTGTCATAATTTTCGGTCAAAATAATAAATAAAATATTTTCCTAAGCGGATCTAGTATTTTTTATTAAGTGTGTAACCCATAACACCAAACGAGTTGACTCGTGATGCCACTGCTGGGATTTTACAACTACTAAACCATTTACTACGAATACACAGCGGATGGATCTAGTTTGATATTAAGAATTAACACACATATATAAATAAGAAACACTAACCTTTATTTAATGACAAAAGTCAATTAAACGAGAATCTAGATCTTGAAAATGAGTGATTAAATTACCACCTCTATGGCTGCATACACAACATGTCGAACAAGTACGCAACAATGTTAGTCGTAACTTTACGAGCTCCAAACACCAATAGTGTATGCTTCTTTTACTTGAACCAAAAACTAGACAACCTGTGTTTAATACTTGTTCTAGATCCAATCCAAATACAGAAGTGGTATGCGTTTAAGAAATTTAGTTAGACTACTCCTTCTCATAAAAAGATAAAATAGTTTTTTCTTTCTCTAGTACTACTCTCACCAAAATGTACTTTTAACTAATACTGAAGATTGGTTTGAGGCAACATCATGGACAACAATTCAAGAGAAGGCAAATGGAAGACGGTGACAAGGAGAGGTAAGAATACGGCCAACAAACAGAACCCTACACTCTCTTTTTTCTTCACGGACATACCCATGGGATGGAATGAAGCAATGCTTTAGAAAAAGTTTGCAAAATAGGGGAGGATATGTGATGTCTACATATCAAAGAAGATAGGTACTAACGATAAACTGCTTGGTTTCGCTAGATTCCAGGATGTTCCAACCCAAAATCATTAGAAGCGGCACTCAACTCCAGTACTCTCGGCACATCAAGGCCGACCGTTAACATTGCTAGATACCAACAACACAGAAACAACACAGCATACTCAGGTCACAAAACTTATGCAGTCAGCACTATTATACCCCCCACAACCAGTAATGAAACCACTAGGCACCACATATGCAAACTTAGTCACTAACAATAAAATTCAACCTTCACCAACTCAACCTCTACCAACACCCGTGACAATTGATTCATGTCCAGATTTATCCAAGAAACTTAATCATGCACTCGTTGGTGAACTCTACATCCTCCAAACCGCTTATAACCTTCAAAAACTCTGTAATGAGGTTGGCTTTCCTAACATCCTCGTTAAATACCTTGGGGGACTTCACATTCTACTTGAAACCCACAACCAAAACCAAGAAAAAAAACATCTTATCTAACCTTACTATTCTTCAATGCTTCAAAACATTAAAACCTTGAAATGATAAATTCCATCTCCAAAACCGTTTAGCATGGATTTCAATTGAGGCGCTCCTACCACAAGCGTGGCATGAGGCGACATTCACATAACTTTCAGGAATTTAGGGAGAAATTATCTTCCTAGAAACTTGCAATGAGAACAACTTGAATTTGGTGGCAGGTAAGGTTTGCATTCGTACAAAGTACATGGACATTATTTAAGTCAACATGCCAATATTTGTTGATGGAGTTCATATATGTATACAGATTCGTGAACTACTGGGTGAACCTCATGAAATTTTTTCCAAGGAACACGAGACGAATAGCGAAATAAATGATGAGTCTGCAACTTATCGTGACCAAGAACCTAATGACTCAGTTAAGGAAGATCAAGATGGTGAAAGTGATTATTACAATGATGGGATGGACGGTGATTTGGATTTTGGTTACGGCGGAGGTTGGTTTTTTGATGAACCAGCTAAATTAGTTACTGGAGATTCACCGAGAAGCTTAGAATTCGATAACACAAAAAGACTTGCAGCAGAACAACCGGATAATTTAAATTCTCCGGTAGGACCAAAAAGTCAACATTCGGATTCCCATGTAATACATATGGAGAAAGGTGACACAAATTCACCGGTTAAAAGTATCCGTGATTGCCATTTTTGGGAAACATCAACATCAGATTTGCAGGCTACTGGGGAAAAAGAATTTGAAAAGGCTGACCACCTCTATGTAGCTGCTACTTTTGACACAAACCTTGAAAGGTATGTTGACTTTGTCTTATGTACTTTAGCAGACCCCACCCAGAATGTAAATGTGTACCCTAACGAAACCTCTAAGCCCAATACCATTCACTTACAAGCCCATCACACCTTGACAAATTCTATTTTAGGCCCTCCTCCAAATCAGTCTAAACTGATAACATATACATGTGTTAAAGGCAATTTTAAACTTAAGAAACATTAAAACATAAATTTTAACAGTAAGGTTTCTAAGAATCCAAGCAAAACACTATGGAAACAGGGCATTCCAAAGAAAAAACATATGAAACTATCTTCTCTTAAACTTATTAATCCCATCAACGGGGTAAATAAGCTTAAACCGAGAAGTACCAAATCCACTACACCCTCCACATCATCTGAGCCCTCAACATCTAACAATGACTCAAACATCCTCAGATGCAATAACCGATTACTTAACTCTACTTCAAACAGGCCTCCTAAAATAAACGACATAGATGTTGAGGTCAACAAAACAATTGAGGTGCGAAATTCCTTAGGTTATGACATGACTGGAAAGGATCGTGATGTGCATGGAATCATTCAGGTTAATGAAGAACCCCAATGATTGTTGGCTCTATAAATATTAACGAAGTTGGAACCGCTCCAAAAAAATAAGTTCAAAAGATTTGTCATAATAACCATCTCAACTTCATTGGCATTCCAGAGATAAACTCTAACAAAGATGATGATAATCTCATTCGCTCTCTTTAGGGAAATGAGAATTGTGATTTTTTCATACAAAAATCTTCCTGTTTTTCAGGTGGTATAATAGCTATCTGGGATGATTCCTTATTCAAAAAACATCATGTCCTTGACGGTGAAGATGACTTTATTCCTATCTATGATAAATAAGAAAAGATAGGAGTTGATTGTTTGATGATTGTTGTTTATGCTCCCCAAGATATAAATAAAAAGTGTTTTCTGTGGAATAGATTAAACCACCTTATCCTTAACTTTCATGCTACCTCTATTGTGCTTGGTGACTTTAACGAAGTTCGGTTTGAATGTGAAAGATTGGGTTCCTCATTTTGTAACAGAGGTGCAAAACTCTTCAACGAGTTTATCTCTAATTCCGGTTTAGTTGACCTTCCTAAGGGAGGTAGAAAATTCACAAGGATGAACAAATTTGGCACGAAGTTGAGCAAAATCGACTGCATTCTTGTATCACATCATTTTGTCACAATGTGGCCTAATGCTTAATTAACGGCTCTTCCTAGAGATCTTTCGGACCATTTCCCCATTGTCCTAAAAACACACTCAAGTGATTATGGTCCTATACCCTTTAAATTCTTTAACTCTTGGATGTTAAGTGGCGACTTCCCAACTATTCTATCAAACTCCTGGTCAAAACCCACCGTCCCTACAGCCATTATACATCCGGCCGTGCATTTGAAACAAAAGCTTCAACTATTAAAGTCAAATATTAAGATGTGGAGAAATATCATTGTTCCAAACAGTGACAACTTGCTAGCTGATTTAAAAAGGAAGGTGGAACTTTTTGACTTGAAAGCTGAGGATTCTGGTTTGAATGATTTAGACATTGAAGAAAGACTTTTGGCCTTAAAACAACTTGAAGACTTAGAATATCTCAAAAGACTCGATCTTATGCAAAAGATAAAATTAAATGGGCAATCGAAGGAGATGAGAACTCAAAATTCTTCAATGGGATTGCCAATAATAAACTCTCAAGATCAAGAATAAATGGGTTATTTATTGATGGTCAATGGGTGTCAGATCCACACTCAGTCCCCATGGAAATATTCAACTTTCATAAGTCAAAATTACAAGATAACCCAACCTCTCAACCTCTCTTCACTTGTAATCTCTTTAAAACCCTTTCAAACCGTGACATCTCAATTCTTGATGCTCTATTTTCTTTAGATGAAATTAAAGAAGCGATTTGTAATTACGGTAGAAGTAAAGCCCCAGGTCTAGATGGTTCACTTTTAAGTTCATAAAGCATTATTGGGACACTATTGGTAAAGACTTCATTGATATGGTGAAACGGTTTGAAAGGGATGCTTTCATACCACGTGGTTGTAATTCCTCATTTATTGCTTTGGTCCCCAAAATAAAAGACCCCCTCCATGTAAAAGATTTTAGACCCATAAATCTAATTGGATGCCAATACAAGGTGATTGCCAAAATCCTTGCTAACAGACTACAACAAGTCGTTCACTCAGTCATTCAGCGCCGAAGGGTCATAATAGCTTTACATCATAGGTTAGACTAATTATCGAAGGAACCTATCATGGTTTTAATGAAATTATCTCTTGGGCTCAAAAGAAGAAAAAAAGTCTATTTATCTTCAAAGTAGACTTTGAAAAGGCATTCGACTCCCTTGATTGGAAGTTCTTAGACAACACAATAAGGCAAATGGGATTTAGTGAGACATGGAAAATTAGATCAGCGGGTGCCTAAATTCGGCTTACAGCCCGGTTATTGTAAATGGTTCTCCAATCAAAGAATTTAGAGTTCAAAAAGGACTTTGCCAAGGTGATTAGCTTTCACCTTTTCTCTTTATTATTGCGGTTGAGCAATTACATGTTACACTCCAACAAGCAAGTTCAAGGGGAATTTTTTTGATGGATAAAAGTCTGGTTCTACTATGAGTTGATGTCTCACATTTCCAATTTGTGAGTGATGCTCTCATCATTGGCAAATGGTCTTATGAAAATTCTAAAAACCTTTATCGCATTTTAAGATGTTTCGAACTATCTTCTGGTTTGAAAGTCAACTTTTCAAAGAGCATGTTTTTTGGTTTAGGAGCTAGCATGACAGAAAGTAATAATCTAGCTTCTTCCTTTGGGTGCCAACCATCTTCCCTTCCATGCTCATACCTTGGTCTTCTTATTGGGGCTAATATGAACAAAAGTTGTAATTGGAACCCATCATAGATAAATTTCATAACGTCTTATCCTTCTTGGAAAGATTTGACCCCTCTCTTATGGTGGTCGACTTACTCTCTCGTAATCGGTTTCTTGTTCAATTGGAATTTATTTTTCTCGCTAATTTTAGCTCCAAAAAGGGTTGATTCTATACTTGGTGACCAATTAAGGCGGCAACTTCTTTTGGAGGTTTCTTTAGGGTCTCTAAAAAAAATGGCCGGGATCTGGCTGGAGAAAGTATGCTACTCAGATTGGCCGTGGAGGTTGGGATGGTAGTTTACAAGCCTTCAAATCTTGCTTATGTCTTTCTAAAATGGTAGTGTGTTTGCTCAAAGATAACAACTCTTTGTGGAAACGTGTAATCACTTCCATTTATGGTCCTTATAGTGGCATTTGTGTCGATACTCCTTCTCACAATATCCTTAAACCGAGCCCTTGGAAAACCATCATGAACCTAAATAATCACTTCACAAAAGAAAAACATAGACTAGCTTCATGCCTTCACCTGTAAAGGTAAGAGATGGGACTTTAATTTTCGTTTTGGAATGACCATTGGATATGGTGGTCGAATCTCAAGAACATGATTCCCAAGAGTCGTTTTGTTTGAAAATCCATCACGGACTGTTGCATTTCTGATAGATGTATCGTGGGTCTAATTGTCCGTTTCTCGTCATGGGGCTTAGCAAAGGCCCATTCTGTGGTGGGCGTGAGATTGATTCAGTTTAAACAACTAAATATTTCCTTAATGACTTTAACCCTTCATCAGATGCTCCTGATACAAGGGACTATGTTCTTCACAACTCAAGAATCTTCTCTGTTTCGTCTATGAGGAAATGGATCGATGCAACTCTCTCCCCAGATAGTAATAACGTTTCTAGGATTAGATGGAACAGGTTACTTCTAATTAAAGTCAACATCCATTCATGGAGACTTGGTCTTGATCGTCTTCCTACGAGGTGTAATTTAAATGCTCGCGGGATTGAAATTGATTCGACTCATTGTCCGGTGTGTAATGAAGGCCAAGAAACCTCATGTCAACTATTCATCGAATGCCCGGTAGCAGTTGGTTTATGGAATATGGTTTCCGCTTGGTGGAGTTGCGGTGATTTTCCGAAAGATATTCATAGTCTTTTAGTTTGGGGTGACAATGTCAATTTCAGCAATACTCTGAAATCTTGTTTCGATGTTGTCATTCAAACAACAACTTGGATCATTTGGAGATATAGAAATCGGATATGCTTCGACCTCAAGCCTCCTCGAAATGACACTCTCGGCGAAGAAATCAAGGTCCTATCTCACTGTTGGATCTTACATGGAAATAGGAAATTAAATCCATTGTGGTTAGATTGGGTTTTTGATCCTATCAAAGCTTGTAAAAACTCGTTGTAATTTTGTTCTCTAGCTCCTTGCTAGTTTCTATATACTTTAGCCGTTCAAAAAAAACAGCAAAAAAATAAAACCCAAAACTTTCGACCATGAGACTTGAACCTGGGTCTGTCAAGACACAAACAAGCACCCAATTAGTGGACTACAAATCCTATGTTGTAATGCATGTGGGGATTATTAGTGCTATAGGGACGAATCAGAAATCCGCCAAGTATGTATATTACTTGCGAAGTCAAAACCCTAAAAGGGGTTTATGATTGTAATCAGTTTGTGGGAAAAAAGGGAGGATAGATGAGGTATATTAAATAGATTGTATGCATGAAATTAATACATGCATACGTTATATATTAATATAACAGTGAAACAATATGGATGGTTCTTTTCTGCTTTGTCGACGCTAGGAGAATGAAGAAAACCAATTGTAATTATGATGAGATGTGTGTTGTGAATAAAAATCAATTATGAGGCTAGGGATGGGTGTTTATCACAATACAACTCTCATCCCTTATCTCCTAAATTGATTCCAAAACCTCCTTCTAGAAGCTGTATGGGTCGGCCAACAAGTGACACCCACAAGGTTCGGGTTTTGTCAATTTAGTCCCTTCGGTTCATATTTAAATAGTCGTTAAGTTAGTTATAAAATCATAACGGTAACTAACGGTTATTTAAAATTATTACGTGAAGCATATAAAACCTTTAATAATAAGTACTATATATTAAATGTTTAATAAACGTAGTCTTCGTGTCTTAACGGGTGTGCCCCCAATAGGCTCACGTATTTCTGATCGTATAATATGCGTATCTGACTGCATTGTTGTTATAGCAATGCCAAAGATATCTTTAAGAGTATCAATAAAATCAAAATTAAAATCCAAGTTAAATCCAAGTTCCACCATACTATAATGAGGTGCAATAATTCTTTTGTTGTATTGCAGTTCAACAAATACATGCGTTTGTTTCTTGATCTTCATTTTGTTCAGGCATCTAGTCAAATAAAGCTCGATTCGCTAGAATCAGTATTCAACTGGTCGGAACGCTGGTTCATAAGATGCCGATAATAGTTTAATATATCAACCTTATTTGGATGTTAGGGATTTCTATGTGTTGGGATATGTCCATATCATAAATAAATATACGACCAAAAATTACGTGAGCCTATGGGGGCACACACGTATACACAGAGGATACGTTTATTAATGTAATTAATATATTATATATTAATTATATTAATATGTTTTACGAAATAATTAAGACCGATCGAACTAAAAGAGCAAAAGGGATGAGAGTGTCAATTAATGAAACTTAAGGAGGTGTTGTATTATGACTTGGAGACCAAGTCATTGGGTTATATATACTCCCTAACTTTCATTAATCGGATGACATGATATACGATATACATATCCCTAAAAACAAACGGCACAAACAATAAAAGAAAAACCCAAACGTATGATGTAGATGT
>BQNB010047479.1:21243-40674 GCA_026074375.1 Tanacetum coccineum | reverse complement strand
AATGATCAAATCTCGTTGGGTTGTTTTTAAGCTTTTCATGGTGATGCAATTATGGGACAAATGTTATATCAATTTCAAAGAAATCAACGAGATTATTTTTCAAACGACACATTTAGAGGTCGTTCTCTTGTATCTAGCGCTGTGTATTATGAAGTAACTCCCCCGGACGTACTTCCGCTGCGACATGCATTTTTGGTGGTGTTACAGGCATAGTGTGAGAGTGTTAGGTTTAGAATATTCATATGTTTGTGGCTAGGGCTCGTTATTAGGTTAGAAACAAAACTACATAGGCTGCGCCATATCGTTAACCCATGCGTGTAATAACTTTAAGCACTTTACCCGTCCCTTAACATGAAGCATATGAAACAACGTAATTATTTTCTTAAAAGTAAGACGGGTCATGGGTATTTGGCCCTTGGAATTATATATTTTCGTCAAGTATATAGAAAGTTACAAGTCCTCAAAGTTGTCGTGCAAAAACTACCATTCTGCCCTTTTCTTTGTAAACAGCCAGCGAGCATCTTTTTATTGAATTATTGTGTCAGTTCTACTAACCAAAATGACGAACCAGGTTTTGTTAAGTAGAGTCCAACGAGCTAGCTTTAATTTGGAATAGGAATCACTTTGTTTCTTTTAATACCCAGCCCGCAACTTACACTTAAATAGGCACGCTCGCCCCTAGTGCCGACAATCTGTCGAACACCTTGTGTGCATTCAGCCATGTTTGCCCCACGCACATCCTTACCTTTTGACCACTTTCTGACCTAGATAGCCACCCCGTCATGCAGAGTTATAAATTAGGACTAATAGCCAGTAGGTCATAGAGTAATGAGGTGCTTTTATTTTGGCCTAACCTTAAGTAACGAAACCACAAGCTGCTTTCAAAATCCTGACCACGCATGCATTATCAGCTGAAATGGCTCATTTATTTTCTAAGTATAAAACTGCCAAGCGACCCGCACATGTTTAGCCTCATTTTTAACTACTTAAACGGCGTTTTTAGACGAAACTCATTTGACGAAAGTTGTAGACTACCCAGCGGAGCTTTCAAATATACTTCTACTTTTTAATGTTGTCAACTAACGAACCCGTAAAATGGTTGTAAAACTCTAAGTCACTTCATGTTAAGACTTAGAAAAATATACGCTTAACTTAAATAGTAAACGTCAACGTTTTGTCAAATTAATTAACGTAGCGTACTTAGGAGACCAAACCTATGGGCCTGAACCCAAACTAAATATTTTAAAGTAATATACAAACCTAGTTTCTTAAAAGGATCGAAGTCGTAAAATTATTCATTTTGGTTTTGACCGCGTTGACCCGTTAAAGTTGATCATTTTTAAACAAGTAACTATTTTCAAAATGTAATCATTATATTTACAGTTCAAGACACACACTAGAGTCAGATCTGCATAGTAGTTATATTAGTTGATTTTTCCGTTTAGTGAATATGTATTATTTATTCATAGGTTGCGGACAAAGTCTTTTGCATCGTTTTTCGTGCCAGTACCCCTTGTTTTTCCATTATCATTACTTGAGGTGAGTTTATAGTCCCCACTTTTATACTTTTTCAATCATTTATCAATTCTCGAGGATGAGATCGTGTTTGTTTTACAACATGGATGCAAGTTACAATTTTAAATTTAAATATTACGAGTCTGCGTAAGTAGATATAAACCCACTATGGCCACCATCATTGAACTTGTTTATTGGCATAGATGTATTTGTTAAAGCATTATGTGAGCGCGATTGTTATGAATAGATCTATTTGGGATTAACATCCCCGTTCGGAGGAGCAAGTAGCGCTTGATTTTCGGTTGGCCGGAACGACGAAAGTATAACATTTGTATTCTGGATGTTACGGGTTGAACAATTCACTCATTTGGGCAAAGTCATTTATATGTATTTGATATATCTTACATTGTTTAGCTCGGTGTCATGGCGTAGTGCAGTCTCGTAATTCATTGTATTTGTTACTTTATTTTACAGGGAATTTCTTGCTTCCACTTCATTAACTTATAAAACCTATAAATTACACAAACATTTATTGTTTAGACGTTTAATCCAAGCTTTTCTTAGGTTCAATACGGTACAAGGTCACGGATAACATTGGAATGGGGTCGTTTTTGATGTCACTTATATAAGATTGCAAGCATTTACATTTGGGAATTTGTTATGTTGTGAAATCTATTTTTCTATAAGATAAACAAAGTTAAGTCCAAATGAACTTTTTGTATCGAACCATTTATTATGAAATCCAATGTTTTCAGTTTTAATCGTCCCTTATAATGGTAGTTATCCGAATTATGCTTTGAATCTATGAGTTAATAACTCGGAACATCATCTTTGCTGTGGCCTCATTTTGAGGGGTTGTTTCAGGTTGGTATCCTGTAGCCAATGTTATAGAGAAAACCAGGTCAAAAACGGTTTTTACCTGGTCTTTAATGTTTTCAAACATTGTGTCTTTCAAAAGTTTGTTCAAAGGGACATACTTTACTTATAGTTCATTTTGTATACATGCGTACAGGTCATACAATCATTTTGGCATTAGTTGTTTGTACTAAGTGCTTACATAGGTTATTAAGTATGTATAATAACTTACGATATTACTGATGGTATTTATATAATATACTTATACAAGTTTATATTATGATTACAGATTTGCCATGTCTTCAAACAATGCTTCATCCACTGTTACCTATACGTCAGTATCTTTCGATTCAAACGGACCATCATCATGGGGTATCCCACTCGAGAATGCCGGCGAAATTCTAGATATGGACCCATACAAGGAGATCGCTCCCAAACAAGGGCTAGGGCACCACCCACTGTCACTGCCTTTACCCGATCCAATTGGAGTTGGATGTGCATTTTGTACACTATATGCTCCAGTGCCAGCAGCACCCAGAGAATCTCGTACCATCTGCTGATGACAGCCATGTTCCGAGTAGGATGCAACCATATGCTGAAGCTTGCATCACCGATGCTGAGGTCACCTGGATTCATCGCTGACCTCGGATCGATGGAGGATGACACTGATAAGAACTTCTATTGTTTATTGCCTGACGAGGCCATGGACTGACGATTGAGGTGAGGATCTGAAGAGGATCCTGTAAGGAGCATGTTGAGGCCTGAGGATGAGGGGGTGCTAAGGAGGATGAGTCTTTGAGGATTCTGACGAGATGGCAGTTCGAGGAGAAACGAGAACGATGCTACACCACCACCACTAGGTTAACATTCAGCTTGGTCACCTTTTTATCAGACTCATTACTCCGTAGGGCACTGAAGACTGTTAGACTTGAGCCACCCATGCCAGCATCCATGGAGGCACGCATCACTAAGCATGCTGCTGCACCTATACCCCCCACTAACCTTACCTATGATCAGGTACCATTGGGTCATAGGGCAACCATGATCCATATGAGAGATGACATCCCTGAGGAGGACATGCCACCTCAGAGGAGATTTATAGTTACTGCTCCTCCACCTGGGTATGATGTAGCAGAGAGTTCTGCTGTTGCTGCTGCTAGAGCACCTAGAGGTCAGTATGATTTTGTTGATGCTGTTGAGGCCAGACAGGGTTTGATTCGTAGTCCTGGTCATGATACCCGGACTATTGCTAGGAGGGTATCAGAGTTGAGGGATGTTGGTTATGTTAGAGCTTTACAAGACTTCTGAGGAAACAACCAAATATGGATGATGGACTTCCATTGAGGGAAGTCAAGTTTAGGGTCAGCTACCTGGGAGCAGGTTCACAGGCAAGAGAGTGAGATTTTATTTATACAGCTTAATGATGCTTTTGCTCGGACTGACCGGCAGAGGACTTTAGGCTCGAGATTGATGTAGTAATGAAGGTCAGGGACATGCTTACGAGACAGAGTTGGGCTTGAGGTACGCCATGCTTACCTTAGTTACGCGGCTCGGTACAGGGAATATTGGCACGACTTGAGACCTAGAGGAATCACATGAGTCGTATGGTAGTTGGCAGAAGCCACGAGAGCTGAGGATGATGCAGTCAGACAGATCATGCGTACCCAGGTTCTAGAGGTTAGAGCTCGGATTGATACAGTGGAGGACACCGGTAGTAGCTGTTAGTTGTACTTTTCATTCCTAGTTATCATGTATAGTCTATTAAGCTTTATGGTTAATTCCCAGCTAATAGACTCTAGGGCGTATTTTCATTTTCTGTACTAAGATCATTGTGGTCATTTTGTATCTAAACAAATCATGAATGATTTGACATTATATTATGAAACGTTGATGTATGATGTTATGGTTGATCTCATTTTATTCATTTTCCATGGCGTTGTGGTGTAATTATTATTATCATATCCATTTGTATCGACATTGTGATTATATCTCACGTACATTGTATTCTTGTGATTATTAGAATCATGCTTGTACAGACAAGGAAACAAACGTCGCCATGACTCAGAATCCTTAAAGCTTCGAGCGATCGGGCAATCCAAATGAAACGTCTACCCCAAGCAGGATGATGCAAGCCACTAGATTCGGGTGGTAGGACTCAAACGACCTGTACAACCTGCATGTGGTTGTTCTACCCATGACTTATTGAAAAGCCAACCTTGAAATTTCAAAAGAACTAAAGCATTATGGGCATGCTCTCATGGATCAAAAGATGGAAATTTGTTTTTCACATTGGGTTGTTGCGTGGATGAAAATCATGTGAAGTTGCTACTTGGCACTCTGGCGAGGTACTACATACCTGGTGGATATGGATTTATATGAGAACCTTAGGTCGATGTGCTGCTTTACGCTATGATTGGGGAGATTTCAAGAAGAAATTAACGGACAAATATGGTCCAATGGTGTAAATCAAGAAACTTGAAATTTGAATTGTGGAAATCTTAAGGTAAGGGAATCGATTTGTCTTGAAGCTTACACTAAGCGTTTCCAAGAATTTCGCCTTGATGCTGCACCAAATTTCTTGCTGATGGATACCCGAAGATTGGACAAGTATATCGGTGTACTTCCCGATTTCGTTAACATTCTGGGATGTCAGTGTCTGCAAGGACCTAAGACTTTTGTTTTTGCTATCGATGTTGGGCCAACGACTGATTGGATTCAGAAGCTCCGCACTTATGGCGGAAAAGCTTAGAATGGAAAACAAGAGGACGGCTGATGATTTCGCTCAAGAAATAATCACCAACAACACCCACAAAAAAGAAGCATATGTAGCTAGGGCTTACACTTGCGGCCCTGGTAAAAAGTAAGGCCTATATGGGCCTACCTCTGTGCCACCAAGTGCAATTACATCAACTAGACCAATGTGCACCCATAGTGTGGGAAAAATGCAAGAGGTTATTGGTCTTGCTTACCATCTGATTGACGGTGTCTACATCACAAACAACAATAAGAATCAAAAGGCTGGGGGCAATGTTATGAACTGTTTGTTACACACCGGGCATATATGGAAGAGATTGTCTGAAACTAAAGAACCATGGTAAATGGCAAAATGGGAATGGTATAACTCAAGGAATAGCTTATGCTTGGGAGGAAGAGATGCTAGCCAGACTTCTAACGTCATCACGGGTTTGGTGCGTTTCTTCTCATCAAACGTCTATTCGCTTAGATTTTTGTTTGATACATGGGTGCGATAGGATGCTTGTATCTTCTAACTTTAGGGCATCAATGTTGCATTTCCCCCATACATTAGATAATGACATTTATGACGAGAATTAGCGATGGCGAAAATCATAGGAGTTGATACCAGATGAATCTCGAGGTATTGTATACGTGTATAATTTAATGAATCTCATACTTTTTAATATCGACTTAGATGCCTAATAAGTAGGATCTAGAGTTGGCAGTGTCGTCCCACTCGGTGAGTTTTGATGCAATTATTGGGATGGATTGGTTTATTAGTGCTTGGTAAAGATATGTATCATGGAGGTGATATCTGCGATGAGAAGATTGTACGTGTCCTTACGGTGGAGAAATGTTAATCTTAAAGGGACAACGGGTAAACAACCAAAGGAAAGAATCCGATGAAGTATCATTTGCCTTTTTTGCACTAAATGCAACAAGGTATTCTGTCAATGGTATATTGTGACGTCTTTTTGGACACACTTCACCCATAAAGGTCCATGCCAAAGAAAAAAACCCAAGTCAGAGGTAGAAGCGACTTGAGGAGTGCACGCAGATTGTCAGAGAGCTTACCATGAAGTTTTTCTAAGCCTTACCGGGTATTCCACCAGCTCGACAATAGAGTTCCAAATTGATTTGTCGTACCTGGTGGTTGTACCAGTAGCACGGGGCTCCTTTATCGATTGCACCCATTCAGAAATGAAAGATGGCGGAACAACTTCAAGTAACTATCGTAAAGGATTTATAAGACCCAACTCTACACCTTGGGAGCCCAGTAGGTTTTCTTGTTTGTCATAGAGAAGACGGGTCATTCCGTGTATGTGGATCGAGATTCTCTCTATATTACGTGAGGCTAAACAGAAAGCTAAAACAGTAAAGTAACCGCTATCCAATTACTAGGATTAATGATTGTTCGATCAACTTCAAAGGGTCGAAATGTCTCACTGTGAAAATTGATTTACGATCAGGTTACCTTCAGTTTGAGAGGTTCGTGAAGAAAAGACATTTCCAAGACGCAGTTTTAGAACGCAGTTTTGGTGCATTATGAATTTCAAGTAATGCCTTTTGGTTTGACAAACGCACCAGCAGTGTTTATGGACCTCATGAACCGGGTGTGCAAACCATACTTGGATAAGTTTATGATTGTCTTTATCGACGACATATTCTTTTATTCCCACTCAAGACAAGGTAGAGCAGGAAGTGTTTCTAAAGCTTAGTTTGTCTTGGTGTTTCTTATGAGAAAGGAGTTAACGCAAAATTCTCCATGTGTGAATTTTGGATTCAAAAAAAAGTTCAGTTTCTCGGAACATGTTGATTGATAGTAAAGGCATCCATGTGAGATCCTGCAAGATCGAGGTCATTAAAACATTGGGCATCTCCTAAGAAAGACAACAGAGATTCCGCCAAATTTTAGGACTGCCGGTTATTACAGAAGTATTCATTGATGGCTTTTCTAGATCGCCTAAGTCAATAACTAACGCTGACTATGAAGAGATTGTAAAGTTCGGTGGGGATGAAAAGGAAGAAGCTGATGCATTTCAGTTGCTCATCAGCAGTTCTATGTAGCGCACCCATTTTGGGCCCCTTACTCCTATGGTTCAGAAAACCTTTCATTGTATAATTGTGACGCTTTGCCGAAGGGTTTAGGTGCTGTGGCTTATGAAATCGAGAAAAGTTATAGCCTATTGACTTCTACGTACTACTAAAGTTCCACGAGAAAAAATTACAGCCTATATCCATGAATTATGGACTTAGAGCTATAGTGTTCTTCATCTTAAGATGTGGAGGAAATTACTTATATGGAACAAGGGTGAAAACGTATTTTTTTTTTCTTCCGAACCCAACAAGAGTTTACACATATCCTGATCAAAAATAGAGTTGAACATGAGAACAATGGGTTGGTTAGAATTGCTTAGTGATGTCAGATTGCGGGACATTCGTAGTAGTGCACCCGGGGAAGGCAAATCGTTCGTTGGCTGATGTTTTGTGTTGGTGGAAAGAACGGTTCTAAACCTTTAAGTGTGTGAGCTTTAGTCATGACTATTGGGTTAGATATTTCCTAGAAAACATATCCAGAAAGCTCATAAACACGAGCATTTAAACCTGAAAACCTCACTGCTGGGAAGATGGTTGGGGGAATGCTCCGACAAGACATTATTATATAGGAAAGATTGAAACACCGTGCTGGATGGAACCTTATGTTTTAAACAAATAGGGTTGGTTACCGTGTTATGGCGACTTAAGGACTCTTAGTCTTATGCAGAGTCTCATAAGCCAAATTATTCTATTCATCCGGGTTTCAGACAAGATGTACCCTAGATTTAAGTAGTTGTAGTGGTGGCCTATACATGAAGGAGCAACATTGCCACTTTATGGTAGCTTAGTGTCTTACTGTGCAAATGTCAAGGCACCAGAGCAGCAAAAACCTTATGGTTACTAGTTCAGTGGAGAGGTTTCCAGAGATTGGACTTAGTGGGAGGAGGATAGGTTAAGTATCAACCATGGATTTCGGCACTAAATCTCACTAAGAAGGCAACGGTTTTATGACACCATGTGCGGTGATCGTTGATTCGTCTTACGTAATTTGCTCTCTTCTTTACCCATATGAGGAATTATGATCCTATGGGGAAGTTAATGAAGCCTTTACATGAAGGAAGTAGTCACCCGGACATGGTGATACCTTGTACTAATATCTACGATCGTGATGGTGATTACTTCACTTATTCTGGCAAGCACTTCATAAGGCATTTGGGATACATCGTTATTGGACTGAGTACGGGCCTATCATCCTAAAACTGACGGTCAAAGTGAAAGGAATATCCAAACCTTAGAGGACATGTTATGCACTTGCGTGTTAGATTTTGGAAAGAGTTGGGATAGACATTTACCGTTAGTGGAATTCTCTTACGACAACAATTACCATACCAGCATAAAGGTTGCACCATTCGAGGCACTGTATGGCATTGATAGTGTCGATCACCTATATGTTGGGCTGAAGGTTGAGTTTGCTCAGTTACTGGTCCTGCAATAATTCATGAAACCACCGAAAGGATCGTTCAAATCAAAAGCAGATCCAAGCCCGCCTCGTGACCAAAAATATAAAACAAGAGTTGCAACATTTTACATTAAATCCAATGGTATTTCAAGTTGTGGACTAGGTCATGTTAAAAGTTTCGCCTTGAAAAGGAGTTGTGCGTTTTGGCAAACAAGGGAAGTTAAACCCTAGGTATGTCGGTCCTTTCAAGGTAATCGAGAGAGTCAGAACTGTTTCCTATAAGCTTGAGCTACCACAACAGTTAAGCAAAGTTCTTATCACGTTCCACATGTGACAATCCTGCAAAGAAGTGTTCTGTAGTGGATATCGTTGGTGATTTTTGTTGGAAGAACTACGTGTTGATGACAAGATCCACTTCGTGGAAGAGCAGTGGAGTTATGGTTTACAGGAACATCAGCAATTGAAGAGGAGTCGCATTCCCATCTAAATGGTTAGATGGAACTCTAAATAAGGTGTTTGAGTTTAATTGGAACGTGAAAAGCCCAATTCTAGCAGAAGTATCCCACATCTTTCTCACCAAATACCGTACAGTCGTCGAGTGCCACGCCTATAGCATTGAGGGACAAGGTCATTCTAACGGGAGGAGACTATAAAACCCCCGTGTTTTTCAGGTCATATTTCGATCCTAGTTTATTCATTTTTCTTTTATTTACTAGGATTGTGCGGTTACTTTTATATAAACCTCGTTAGTAAAATCGTGCGAGCATTAAACGTTTCCGTTAAGCAAACCTAAACCTAATAGGACTTTACTTGAACCGTTGTATTCACCATCATTTTATGTCTCTCAGAAAGGAATGTCGCATGGTCACGTTTACAATTTGAACATGTAGGAACCATTTTCTTTTTAACAATCAACACCAAACTTAACTTATATAGACTATGGAAACTAAATTAAAACCTAAAAAAAATCCACAAATAAAATCTTTACACTCATACAAACTAGCCTAGTGTCGACCTTTTTCCTCCTAATTAAACATACCATTACGTTGGGACATTAGCAGATAAACACGATAGAATTCAAGGCCCCTTTTTCTTCTAAGAACCATTGGATAAAAAGCCCATACCCTTTTTCCCAAAGTCCTACACATACTCGTGATATTCATGCAACCCTCTTTCTACGGTTTGGCCTTCCTACGCTTTGAATATATTACCCTTTATACACTGTTCTGTTGACCGAATGGACCCCTAGGAATCCCTTTTTACCACAATTGCCTCTACACTAAACTTGTGATCACCTCTCTTGATTTTCGAATCTTGACTTCTATTCCGGTTTATAAAACATTAGGGCACGTATGGCGAATCTCACAAGTTTGCAGCTCGACAATAACTACAAAGTCATCTACCGTCTAAGACTTAAACCCATTTGATACTTTTTGGTTTTACTGCGTCTGAGCTTTTGAGGTGTCGCTATGTACACGACACTCAAAACATTCCACGCATGTTATTCTTGTATCTTATATTATATACGCCAAAAGCTCCTTGGAAAACGCTCCCTGTAAGTCCTATTTCAGTACACTGGACTGGCGGGTGTTGTTCTGTTGTTTTTGATCGAATTTCACAGCAAGTAGACGATCGTACTTTGTGGCAGCAATGTTACAAGTACGACGTGGAAGACAAGGCGTGGTGGGCATTTGGTTATAGCTTGGGCATCGAGTTGTTTCTCTTAAGCGAACTAGGGTTGTTTCTGTTCTTGGGTTTTGAGTTAGAGTTTTCTTTAATGCAGATTCTCGTCCACATTCGTTTTTTCTTGCCATACTTTGTTATGTAATGTACATCACTTCCTCTATTTTGTTGAAGTTTCTTAAAAGCTAGCAAACACGAAGTCCTAGTTGTGTTTGAATATTGTTTAGGACGAAGAAACCCCTTTTTGTTACATATTGATGATACACGCATAAAACAAGTTAAACACCATCAACATAGTTGTTAAGGAATACAATTAGCTTTCGGCCTTGGTCATACAGTAGTAACAAGTTTTAAAGGTCTACCATTTGTGCTTGGATTATTGTTAAAGACGGGGAGTGGATTAAAAGAAAAGCATGTTGGGCCGCTTTTATTGCTACTTTTTTGTGTAGGAATTCTGTGGTGAAGCGACTAAAGTAAGGTGCTAAGTGAGTTCTTTAGTTAAAATGCTCGCTCGATATTGGTAGTGAAGTAAACCAAACAAAGAATAATGGGCATTAGGCTCGAGAGGTGTTAGGTTGTAGATTTTGTAATGATGTTTGTGGCTAGGATCGAGTATTTGGGTGGTTATGAAAACAAATGACTACGGATAGTTGAATTAAAGGTAACGCACGCAATGTAATCGTTAGCACATGCAGACGAGTTGGTAAGTACACCGACTTTTATCAGTTGATGGTAGACATATGGAATTTCACGATCATAATTATTTTGTCGCGGAATAAAGTAGGAGGTTTCAGAGTTCGATGTGTGGCCCCTTGGAATTATTATATTGTGTCTCATCACAGTTATATTGAAAGTGTTGTACTAGTGCCATTAGAGTATGCCGTTTGCATAAAATACTTCATTATGCCCTTTTCTTGGGGATGTTAACAAGTCCAGCGAGCATCTTTTTATTGATGATGATATGTATGTGCGGCATGCAGTTTACTATCGCTAGATAAGTATGGACGAAAGGGCTCGCCAAGTGTTGTTATTACAGTAGAGTCCAAAGTGCTGAGAGAGGTAGGTTATTTGTGGATTAGGAAGGTTTCACAGTTGTTTCTTTTAATAACCCAGCCCGCAGATTTTCACTTAATTAGGCACGACTCATCACCCTGGTTGGTGCCGACAATATGTCAGTAACCACCCTTGTGTGCATTCAGCCAAGTTTTGCCCCATGCAACCCTACCTTTCGACCACTTTCTGAACGAAGTGAGATATGCTCCCTTGTCTATATGCATGGGGGGTGAGTTATTAAAATTTAGGGAACTAATAGCCCAGAAAGGTCAGTGGTAATTGAGGTACTTTTATTTGCTCTAAACCTTTAAGTTAACGAAACCATATGCTGCGATTTAGCAAATTTCTGGATCCACGCTATGCATTATCAGATGAATGGACTTCTTTTATTCTTTCAAGTATAAAACTGCCAAAGGACCAGCACATGTTTAACCTCATTTTTACTACCTTAAACGACATTTTTTAGTCGAAAACATTTTGACGATAAAGTTGTAGACTACCTAGGAGATCTTTCTGAAATATATTGTTTACTTTTTTAATGATGTCAGAATCTTAACGAACCCGTAAATTGGTTGTAAAACTCTAAGTCACTTCATGTTAAGATTTAGAAAAATATACACTTAACTCAAATAGTAAACGTCAAATAGTCGTCTAAATTAATTAACGCTAACTTAGAGACCAAACCAAGGTAGGCTGACCACAAAACTAATATTTTTAAAGTATACCTCTACTAGGTTTCTTAAATGACCAAAGTCGTAAATTATTTATTTATGGTTTAGAACGCGATTGATCCCCGATTTGTATTAGATTTGATCCATTTTTAAACAAGAAAAACTATTTTCAAATGTCATCTTTAAAATAAATGTTAAGCACACATAGGGACGAGATTGCAAGTTAGTTATATTATTATTTTTCCGTTTTGTGAATATGTATTATTTATTCATTAGAGTTGCGGACAAGTATTTTGCATCGTTTTTTCATGCCATTACCTAGTTTTTCCATTTAGTCATTAAACTTGAGGTGAGTTTATTATGATCCCCACTAATAGGGGGATGAGATCATGTTTGTTTGTTCAACAGGGATGCTTATGTACTCATTTTTGTATAATTTATGAATTATTGACGAGTTTGCATATGTAGCTATTTAACACACTTATGTGCCCACCGCATCATGAAGTTGTTTAATGATTAGATGTTAATTGTTTAATTGCGCTTTCTGTCGAGCCAACGATCGATGTTAGATGGCTAAACATGAAATTTCAACATCTAACATTCACAACATACAACTAATATACATCCCTTTGAGCATTTATATCAGAGTTTTATGTACAAGCCGCCAGAACGTTTTCATCTTCCGGTTGCTCAAAAATTGCGAACCTGAGCAACCCTACATCAATGAGATAACCACAACAATTTTTGTTTTTATGTTTGAGATCATCAACGTTGACTCCAATAATCGAACATCAAATTGATGTTCCTTTCTAAAGGGAAAACGTAACTCTGATGTTATTAAAAAATCACAAAAAGAGAGAAAGATGTCAAGCAAAACATAACTCGATTTATGACCATGAAAACAAATGAAGAAGGAAAAAGAGCTAAATGAAAATGATGACGTTCGATATTTAAAGCTAAGATTCAAGGGCTCATTTGGTATACGGGTTTTAGGAGGATGTGGGCCGAAAGAAGAGCAAATCAACTGTTTGGTTTTTTTTCCTTGATTTACACATGGTCTCATGCCAAAGATTTCAATCCGAGCTACATTAGTGGGATTTAAGGAAACCAACCAATTAAAATTAACCTTTTATTTCATTCATTTTTTTCGACCACATATCCATCCATTTTTATTGGTATTTATTATTTATCTATTATATTAAAAGATACAGCCTCTTAATTTAATAGGGCTGTATCCATTAAATGTTTACAAGCGGATGTGAAGTTCTTTTGGACCAAATGTCACTTAATGCATTCGATTATGCAACATTCATGGAGATGAATCTCAAGGGTTGCTGCAGTTATCCAGCAATTACAACCCACCCTATTAAGATCCTTCAGTACTTAAATTTGTTGGTTACAGGATATACAAAAATCAAGTTCCAATTTTTCAAATTGGTTTTAATTTAGATTTTAGGTTTCGCTAATGATATGTGTAACATCACCTAACCGATGTATGTTATTGCAGGTTTCAAGATGAGAACCATAGGGAGATATTCTAGGGCTTGCATCCATTCTACCTAAATCTACTCCGTATTATGTAAGTTTATTGACCCTAATCTTAACAAGTTACAAACACTAATACATTTTGTGCCTTCCTTTTAATCCACCACATACTTTTGATGATGGTTTATTATAATTCCATTTCACTGTTACAAATTCTAAGTTGAGTCGGTTTGTAACTCCACATTTTTCATTTTGTTTTTTGCAGGCGCTGATTTGGGATTAAGGAAAAAGGTGTGTTTCCAAGATGTGTAATATAATTATTTCAGCATGTTGTATGTTTTATATTGTGCCATTTAGTTTGACACTTTTAAGTTTGTATTAGTTATGTGTTTTTTAAGTCAACCAATGGATGATGATCCATGCTTATTCAGTGTGTGGCGTATCTAATTCCTATTTTAATCTCCCCAATAAAAGACACCTCCCTAATCCTATTATAAGCGTTAATTAAGAATCACGAAATGAGATTAAAATAGTCATTATGTTTCGGCTTATGTTATTTGCAGGATTGTTTATGAACTATGGCTCAAGAAATTTGAGTACAATACAAATGGAGTAACTCATGTAAAGGTTTTCATTAATTTATATGTTTACATTAATCAAACGGCTAATTTTTTTGATTTTTTGTTTTGACTTTAGCTACGGTGGATTGTAGTAAGCAATCCTTCGCTTTGTTGTCTTATCGGAAAATGGCTTGGAACATAATCTTGCGTCTGTAAGGATGACGCACCCATATTACCTCCGAGAAAACCATCTTGGCTACGTAGATAGGTAAGACATGCTGCACTAATTTTTGTTTTTTGAACTTTTCTAATAAAGCTCATTGCACAAGTGAGCTTTTTCATAAGGTCACTTATGAGAGTATGTTACAGTCACAAAAACGGGCATTGCGACTATTAGTTTGGTTATGACCTCTATTCTTTCATGAATCTACTGTCATATGGGTTCTGATGTACCGTAAGTTTGTGATTAATCCATTAAAGCCGCAAATTTATGTAATATAAAATGCTTTTTTCCTAGAATTAATGATACTTTGTTTCCAACAATGTGCTTGCAACATGATGTTTTTTGCTTTGCATTGAAAATGATACTTTGTTTCCAACAATGTGCTTGCAACATGATGTTTTTCCTAGAATTAAGGATCTGCCACGGGTGACAGATGATGAGAACAACAAAGTGAAATGGGAATTAAGTGTTTCAAAATTTATGCTACCCTTAGGTAAACAATCTGTACCATCTCTTTACAAGGAGTTTTTTTATTAATACAAAAGAATTTCACTTTTGGTTTTCTAAATCCGTTATGTCAGTCTTTCTCACATACATGGAGCAAAATTTAAGGATCTGCCAGGGGTGACAGATGATGAGAACAACAAAGTGCAATGGGAATTAAGTGTCTCAAAATCCATGCTACCCTCAGGTAAACAATCTGTACCATCTCTTTACAAGGAGTTTTTTATTAATACAAAATAATTTCACTTTTGGTTTTCCAAATCCGTTATGTCAGTGTTTCTCACATTACGTTATCTAATGGAAGATGGTCCTAACTATGCCATGACGTTTGTTCGTGGAATGTTGTCCATTATCAATACACAATAACAACCAAACACCCCCTTACGACAACCATCTTAGCAGCCCCAGACTGCAATCAAACACCCCCTTATAGAAGCCATCCAAACACCCCTTGACGGCAACATAACAAACCCTTTAGTAGCCATCCAAACACCCACTGAAAGCAACAAAACATCCCCTTCCAGCAGTCATCCAAACACCCCTGACAACAACAAACCAAACTTTCATCGGTGAGTTTTACCTTTGTCTTACATGATTGTACGCTTTATTAACTTTTATCATTTTACAATTATGTTTCTACAAATGCTAGCAGAAATTATAATTGATTTATACCAATTATATGCGACCAAAACTAATTATCTCAACTTGGTACAAATAGATGAAGAGTATTTATATGTAAAAAGCCAACTATAATTTGGGACAATAACTTTCGAAAAAACATTTGCACCCTCTACATTTTCACCGAATAAAGCTACTTCAAGGTATATGTGCTAGACTTCAGAACTCGAGCTCTTAATACTTAGGTAGTCTTTAGATTAGCTAATTTTTCAGGATTATGAGTTGATTTGATCTTGGAAAAACTCATAAGCCCATTTTTATACTGTTTATGGTCTTACTAAGTTAAACTTAGGATCTTATATTATTATATGAGCCATAGGCTTAAGCTTATGAGCTTTTTCGAAATCAAACAAGCACATAAGCCCAAAAAATGATAATCCAAACACCCCCTTAGTTCGTAAGCTCATAAGGCCAGATTATGTTAGCAAACGCTTTTTTAGTCATTATATCTTTGCTTTTGTATGACTAACTTATTTGTTAATTATGATTAAAAATATATCTATACTACTATATAAAACATTTATAATGTGGGACCCATTAAAATTAAGATAAGGAGGTGCAATCTTGACCATCCATCTCATTTTTGGGAATCACATCATAAAGTGACATGTGTCACATTTTTATTAAAAAATCACCTTTATTTTCAAATTGAAATATCTTTTTATCTATTTAATTTTATTTTGATCTAATTTCATCATATTTTTTAAAATTTTATGCTCTTTAATTCAACATCGATTTTGATATATTTTTATAATTTTTTTTACATTTTAATGGGTTTATTTTATGTTGATTTATATTTTTTTACAACTTTAATCTTAATTAAATATAAACTTGATACGTTAAAACTATATATACTTTCGGAGAGAGTGTTGTCTTTTTACATGCAAGAATGATGATGTTAATATGGTATTGCGGGAAAGTTACGGGAAACCTCAACGAACACATACATTTGTGAAACGAAATTACTAAGCGGGTAGGAAATTACGTAAAAAGTTGAGTTAGGAAATTTTTTATTGCCGCCGCTATGCGCGGGTAACCAACTAGTATAGATAATGTCCTAAATCTTTCAATTTAAGCACTAAAAAGGTTGTATGCTCTATGAAATATACTTTGGACAACGCTCAACCTGCTTCCATTTCAGTTACAAAATTTAATTTGACCCGTGTGATATGGATCATAACTGAAATCTGCCTATTCATAAGATTTAAGTATAAATTCCCACTTGCGTCATTTATTATAAACATGACACGTGAGTATGCCAAACATGACACCTTACCGTAAGTAGCAACCCATAACTTTGGGGTTGGTTGGAGAAGATGTCGAACTGATGAGACTGCAGAGGCTCAAGCTGAGATAGTGAAAAAGATTGATCCAGATTTGTTACAGATTACAGAAGAGGGGCAAGATAAAACTTGAAAGTTCTTTGTTGTTTCAGCAAATATTAAAATTTTAAGAGGGAATGTAGTATATGCTGGGATGCAACTGATGCATATGTTTGTGCTTAATCGTAAGCGGCAACTGGCTTCAAAAGTACGAAAACCCTGTCTAACTTCTAATGAATCGAGATAACCGTTTATAAATTCCATTTGCTTGAAATTTTATATATGAAAGGCCTGATTCGTTTAGTTAAAAAATGTTGCAGCAAGGTCTGAGCTGCGATGTTGCGTGCTAGCTGATCACAGTTGCCTAGAAAAAGTTATCTTTAGTAAAATGCTCTGCAAAATTTTATGCGTTGAAAGTATATACTTTGAGTAATATTTGTTCCAAGAAGCCCGTCTTTTAGCTTCTGTTACATGTTTAATTGGACTTATTTATAACTACATGGGTCTATATTATTACCTATAGTAACATCTTATAAGCTCAAATCTAACATTTTCTTCATTAGAGGGTCTTTGGATATGCTTTTTCAAAATGATTTTGTGGTATTATCGTTTTTGCAGCATATGCTAGATGAAGACGATAACAAACTCTACAGGAAATTCCTTCCATAAGCTGCAGTGAGATCAAATGCATTCACAATTTTCCGCATCTTGGTAAAGTTCTCTTTTAATTCTTTCTCAAATGTTTTCGTTTCTTATTATCTAAAAAATATTTGAAAAATTAGGCAGCTTTACATATAATCCCGCTTAAAGTTTAAGGTTTCATGGAATGTAAGAGATAGACCTCATTTTTTAAGTTGGTGCAACTGTTACATATTATAAAGTTGAATGGTTTTCAGAATAAGGATAATGTATTTGCAAAATGTTATCCTAAATAACCTATATGATTAGTAATTTAGTCTTATGTGGTAAAACTAATTGGTGTTTTCTTCAATTCTTATGTCCCAAGTTGGTCATCAGATTGTCGTCAGTGACGCGAATTGCATGAGAGTGCCTTTATTTAGACGAAGAATACAAGGATCCACCAGGCAAGTTTTTACTCGAAACCCTTTTGGCAGAGTTTTTTTGGAAAGAAATTTATCTGCATTTTTTTAGGATCTTTATTTGCACCAAAAGTTGTGTTAGTCATTTTTGTCGAAACTGTCTCAATTTAATCCTCAAAAACATAAGTTACGTTCCACTATTTTTATAGGTATCAGATGATCTGCTTTTTTATGTTTTGCCTGCACACACTTACATTTTGGCTAAAATGTCAAGTGGTCAAACTTGCGAAAGTTGACAAAAATTGGAAAGTGCCATACGGGTCGCAAGTGTTAAAATTTACTCAAAATTGACTTAAATACTTACAAGCTCATAAATAATTCTAAAAAGTTACAATAATATGATTTGTCTAATAATTTTCCACTATCACCCATTACACAACACACCAATTGTACCTTCTTTGCCTTATAAGGATCATTAGTTTATGTTTTTTGCAACACAATTGTGTTAGCCCGTGTTAGTCAATGCAATTTATGATAGTCAAAGTTTCTAGTCAAAGTAATTTATGATAGTTAAAGTTATTAGTCAAAGTCATTTATGTGAGTTAAAGTCATTAAGTATGGATTCTAGAATAGTCCATATACTCCTATATATTGTATGATTCTTATGAGAAATGCAAGACACAAATTATATCTCTAAACCCTTTCTTACATATAAAAGCGTGTGTAAAAACGTGTATAAAAATGTGTATAAAAACGTATATAAAAACGTGCATAAAAATATGTGTATAAAAACATGTACAAAAACGTATGTGCATAAAAATATGTGTATTAAAATGTGCGTATAAAAAAGTGTGTAAAAACGTGTGTATAAAAACGTGCATAAAAATGTGTATAAAAACGTGTATAAAAACGTGCATAAAAATGTGTGTTAAAAAGGTACATAAAAACGTGTAAAAAAGTGTAAAAGAAGTTAAATTAAAAGTGCAAAAAAAGTTTCATTAAATGTGTAAAAAAAATAAATTAAAAACGTGTGTTAAAACGTATATAAAAACATGTGTAAAAAGGTTAAATTAAAAGTGAGTATAAAACGTGTGTAAAACGTATATGAAAAACGTGTAAAAAAGTGTAAAAAATGTGTAAAAAACGTGTATAAAAACGTGTAAAAATGTGTAAAAACGTATATAAAAACGTGTAAAAAAACGTGTATAATACGTGTAAAAAATGTAAAAAAAAGTGTAAAAAGTGTAAAATAAGTGTAAAAAAAACGTGTGTAAATTTTAAAAATAATAAGATAAAAACATTTTTTTTAAAATAAAATTTGATTTATTATAAGCAATCGTTAGTATAAAGAACTAACGTTGCAAAAAAAACCTAACGATCGTTTGCTTAACCTGCTCCAGCAGGTCACCGCTACACACAATGTACGAAATCACAAGGTTTAGTGATTTAATAGAGAGAGAAAATGGCTACACAGAACGGTAAAAATAGACAAGTTAGATAACTTTTTAAGTCATTGGCCCTTTTTTATAAAATACGTTTTTTCTGGGCACGGGCAACCCTCAAAATTTTCAATTAATTTTTTTATGAGGGCAACTTTAGTACTAATAATT